>PVJH01005898.1:0-107031 GCA_004026705.1 Nesogale talazaci
AAGCAGATAAAATGTAGCAGGTTTGAAATACTGAATTTTGGTGATTGAGAAAGAATGTTGATAATTAATGTTTATAAATGAACAAATACAAATGCTAGTTTCTAAAAATACAAACTCCTATTTTGAACTTTCCTTGTGCTTTTAACCCTCTCATTTTCACTGGCTAAAAGCCATAAATAAAATGCAAAACCAGCTTTTCTTGGCATACTTACCATGGCTACAAGTGTCGCATAGAAAATAAATAATGAACAACTCAGTCCCTGAACCAGCTTCCTCTCAATCTTCCCCAAACTTGCAATGAATGCCACACTTACAGCTCCTCAAAATGCAAAATGTTAAGCGTTACCTTTGGCTCCATCTCTTCAGTTGCAATTCACCCTAGACCCAAGTGCTCTCGGGTGTTCTCTAAGGACTTCCTTATGTTTCCATGCCCACTCTCACAACATCAAGCAGACCTAGAAGGACATCATTTCACTGCAGCAGTACCCTCTTCACTGGTTTCCAGACTGTTCATCCTATCACTGTCCAAGCTGTGCACACATAGATTTAGACTCAGTACACATTTGCTAAATATTGAATCACTATCATCACTTTCATCACTTCACATCTTTTCATCTCCCCCCCAAAACTGCCTTTAACAACTCAGTCCCCAAGTTCATAAAAAATAAACTGGAAAAAAAAGTAAACTGAAATTCCCTGTCAGCATTGAGGCTTATCAATACAACCTTAGGATACTTTTCTAACTCCTACATATGGACTTACAATTACAGGAAGATTGTTTCTTCACAATTCCCCAAACCACCAGGATTTTCCTGAAACTTGCCCATATTTTAAGATGCATAATTCTTCTTACACATTTGATATTGGCAGTCTGTGTAATATCATCTTTGAAACTCTAGTGTATTTGATCAGGTTGGACAATATTCAATCATATTGCCAATCAAGCAATTCAATCAAGCAAAATCACTTCATATGGCTCAGTCCAATAAATGCAGTATAATCTAGACCCCAAAGTTCCCAGAATATCCTGCACACAATGGATACCCAATTTTACTTGATTCATTTATCGTTACCTTCATCACTTATAAGCTAGGCATCTATAGGTTGGCCGGAGATATTTTACTAGTCCAGAGTTAGCTGTTTCTACTAAGCTTGTGTTCCTTCCCAGACTCACCTTAACTATGAATTGCATTAGCAAGGAGTCCTGGGGGTACAGTAGATGATGTGTTGAACAGCTAAACCCAAGACTGGTGGTTCAAACCCTCCAGCAACTCCATTGCAAGAGGATAAGGCAGTCTGTTTCCTAAAGAATTACATCCTTAGAAACCCTAGGAGGCAGTTCTACTCTGCTCAATAGGGTCATTATGAGGCAGAATAGACTCAAGGGCAGTGGGTTTTTTTGTTTGTTTGTTTTAACCCCATTAGCAATTCCAGAACACAAGAGACTAATTCCTGCATCATTTGGGATCAGTTGGCCCATTT
This sequence comes from Nesogale talazaci, assembly GCA_004026705.1. Taxonomy (NCBI): domain Eukaryota; kingdom Metazoa; phylum Chordata; class Mammalia; order Afrosoricida; family Tenrecidae; genus Nesogale; species Nesogale talazaci. Next base: position 1,483 of record PVJH01005898.1, read on the forward strand.
AGGTATGTTGCTTCCATCATAGACCTCTGGTAAAATTAATAGGCACATTATTTAAGTTGAAGTTTATCTAAAATGAAAAAGGTGTACCTTTATACAAATTGGATATGTATCTTTATATAGTTGAACTTAAAGGAATGACCATATTTGTTATAAGGCCTAGACACTAAGCATTTAAAGTAAAGTGCCATATAATCATGATCAGTAACCTTTTTGAACCATTATTAACTTCTTCTAGTCTCCAGCTTTATGCAGTCAAAGAAAAGCTCTCTGGTAGTGTCCAGTGTAAGGAACAGAACCCAACCATCCCATTGATTCAGGCTCCAGATACTCAGTTGTGATGTGAGATGACAGACACTGAAACTTCTTTTCTGAGTTCAGCACTTTTTACTCCCTTGTGATGGCTGTTACCAGCCCTCTGCAAATAATTGGAGAACAGACATCATTGTGCCTTTTAACCTCGCCTCCTCACTTCTGTTTATGCTGAATTCCCCTGATGTTCCTGAGCACATTCCAACGGAACTAGCCATTGTTTATCAGCCCAAGCCTTCTCAAAAGGTCTCTTCTCTGCTTTCTACCTGTCATTCACTTAGTCTGTCTTCCTTGATCACCACATCCAATTCACTTCCTTGTCTCCACAATTCCTCTAGACTGTGGACTAAAAGGAACCACATTATCCAATGGAGAAAAGATGTTCACTATTCATAAGAAGACTCTGCTGTCCCTTAAATTCAATCCAGAGAATGCATTTTCAAATTGCACAATGAAATGGCACAAAATATTAACTATAGCATCGGATAACATAATCAATCATATGAATAGCTAAAATGACCCACCATATGAGTCCATTTAGAGACATAGAATTCTGTAGTATAAAATTCCAAGACAATGTTGAGTACATATTAAAATAATTGTGATAAAGGCTTACATATCAACCTGTCAGCTGAAGGAATTCATTCTTGAAGTTGCAGTTTATCTGAAATGAAGAAAAGTATACTTTAAAAATTATGGATATATTTTAAATACTTCATTTAAAGTAATAAACATTAATGGCCTCAAATATAACAATGACTGGGAAGATGGTGCAGGACCCAGCAACATTTTCTTCTGCTGTGAATCAGAGCACACTCAAGGTGACCTAACATCAACGGGTTTATCAACTGTGTTAGTCCAGGCAGACTAGAGGAACAAATTCATAGACATGCATATGGATATAAGGGAAAGGTTATATACAAGAAGAATGGAACATTGAGAAAGCATCCCAACCCAGTCCAATTCAAAGTCATAAGTCCGATATTAGCCATAAGTCCAATATCAGTCTTTAAAGTCTCCTTCTGACTCCCAAAATCACAGACCAGTGGGTACATAGTCCTGGCTCTGGCAGGGGTCCCCTCATGGCTCCTCGTTTCCAAGGCTCAGGGTCCATCAGCAATATCCATAGGTGATAAAAACATCTCAGCACTGGCAGGGACCTCTCTGGGGCTTTTCTGGCTTCAGAGGTCTGGTTCCATAAGGGTAAGGCCATGCGGCTTCTCCTTCAGCTTTTCTGGTTCCTCAGACACTGCCATCTTGTCTTGTCAGTCAAGGGACTCCCAACAACTGGGAAGATGGTCTCTCTTCTCCAGGAGGGAAATACCGCAAGACTCCCCAGAATTCTCAGGAGAAAGCCGTGCCCACACAGAGGCCTCATTGGCTATTCATTGGCTATCTCCACCCCTACATCCCAATTATGAAGTTGACATCAAGTACATGGCCACCACATCAGCAATGAATATACATATTAAAAATAGTCTCTCTTCAAGTCACAGCAACCCTACAAGACAGAGTAAAACTGCTCCCTAGGCTTTCTGATGCTAAATCTTTATTTTTCCTTTTATTGGGGGATCATACAACTCATCACAATCCCTACATAGGCTCCTTGTTTATCAAGCACATCTGTACATCCTCTGCCCTCATTATTCTCACATGTGCTTTCTATTTAAACCCTTGGCATCAGCTCCTCATTTTTCCCTCCCTCCACGCCACACCACCATAAACTCTTGATAATATATAAATTATTATTACTTTCTCATAACTTACACTGTCCAATGTTTCCCTTCACTTACTTCCCCATTGTCCATACCCCAGGGAGGATGTTGTATGTAGATCTTTATAATCGGCTTCTCCTTTCTACCCTACCTTCCCTCCAGCCTCCTGGTATGTCCACTCTCATCACTGGTCTTGAAAGGATCATCTGTCCTTGATTTCCTATGTTTCTGGCTCCTATCTGTGTCAGTGTATATCCTTTGGTCTACCCAGATTTGTAAGGTAGAACTGGGATAATGACAGTGGGAAGGAGGAAGCCTAGAATAACTAGAGGAAAGTTTTATGTTTCATCATTGCTACACTATACCCTAACTAGTTTATCTTCTCCATGCCTGTATTTAGAACTCTAGAAATGCCCCTTGTCTTCTATTTCCTTCCTCTATTTCCTTATACTTCCCTCCTGTCCCATTATCATGCTCAGTCTTCATTTGGGTTTCAGTAATTTCTGTAAGGAGAAGTCCATTACATACAGATGGACTTTGGGTCCCCAACCTGTACTCTACCTCATTCACAATAATAAAATTTTTAGTTTCTTGATGCCTGATACCTGCTAACTTTGATACCTCATGATCACACAGACTGATGTTTTTCTTCCATGTGGGGTTTGTTGTTTCTGAGCTAAATGGCCACTAGTTTATCTTCAAGCCTTTAAGATACCAGGCACTATATCTTTTGATAGTCAGGCACCACATCAACTTTCTTAACCACATTTACTCATGCACACATTTGTCTTCAGCAATCGTGTCGGAAAGGTGAGCATCATGGAATGCCAATTTACTAGACCAAAATGCTCTTGCATGGAGCAAATCCTTAAGTGGAGACCCAATGTCCACCTTAATACTGAGCCTATAAATATGTGCACTTGAATATATCTCCTCTTCCTTATATATAAATACATTTACCTATGTACATGCCTGTATTTAGAACTCTAGAAATGCCCCTTGTCTTCTATTTCCTTCCTCTATTTCCTTATACTTCCCTCCTGTCCCATTATCATGCTCAGTCTTCATTTGGGTTTCAGTAATTTCTCTCAGTTACCCTACCCTTGAACAACTCCTACCAGACCTCGCACTCCCTCCCTGCCACTGATTTTGGATCACTTAGTGTTTCCTTGTCCCTAGGTTGGTCACCACCACCTCCTTTCCCCCACATCTCCCTCTCCCATATCCTCTCAGAAACATCAGTCTCGTTTTCTCCTCAGACTGATCATCCAGCCTATCTTATCTAGGTAGACCTGCAGAGATGATATTCTGTACAAAAAAGAAGACATATCAAGACAAAGCAGCAAAAGAAAACAAAACAATGACTACAAGAAAAAACTTCTCAGAAAATATAGATAGGTAAATAATAATAATGATAAAAAAACAAAACCTGGGGGGGTGTGCACATGGGTAATAAACTGTGCACTGTCCAAAAAAAAAAAGCAAAACTTGTAAGTAGTTCAAGGTCTGTTTGGTGACCTCTAGGAGTAACTTCCAGTTGAGTCCGATGGGGTTCCACGCCCTGGCCCCAAATCTATCCTTGGCTCTCCCTCAAGACCTCCATGCTCTGTTCCCCCTGCTGCTCTGCTGCACGCCCTTAGTGTTTTCCTCTGTGTGGTAGGGACAGACATCTGCAATCCTGACACTGTGTCTCCAATGTTGGCCCATGTAGGGCCTTGGGCGAGCAAGGAATGTCATGTCTTGTAGTGGAGCTGACCATCTGGTCCTCTCTGTGTGTTGGCTGTTCTGAGTGGGGAGATCATCCTCAAGGCTGGGTAGGCCAGAATGCTCTCTACTCTCTCATCCTCCCCCTTCAATTGCTTCCGTGTGCTCAGGTCAGACATGTCATTCTCCCCACAGCTCCAGTGCTGTCCTCTAAAGTAAATTCTTCTGGGGAGAGGGGTGGCAGTCTCCATGGTTGAGATTGAGGCCGGGCTCTCAGACCCCTCCACTGACTCCCCGCTCTGTGTCATCACACTGCATTCACATCCTAGAACACCATGGTTAAGTCTGGTCCCTCTTTCGCTAAGTAAAAATAATAAATAAAATGACAATAAAAATAATAAAAAGTATATAAGCTATACACTCCCCTTGGGTGAATTAGTGCCCTGTTCCCCCATTACACAGTACTATCTCCCACCTCTTCATTTATATTTGGTTACCATAGGTAACCCTGGACTTGACCTGGCCCCAACCATATTGCTTGGACCTCACCCCATTAATTTTTATATACAGTACCCTATTCCCTATGCCCTTTTGCTTTTTTTTTTAAATTTACCTCAGCAGACTCATATTGCACTTGTCCCTTTGTACTTGACTTACTTCACTTAGCATGATTTCCTCCAGTTCTTCCCATGCAGCAATATGCTTCATGTGTTCATCACTACTTTTCAGTGATGCACAGTATTGTATTGTAAGTATGTACCAGTTTTTTAATTCAGTCATCTTTTGATAGAAATTGGGTTGTTTCCAACTCCTTGCAGTTGTAAACTGTGCCACAATGAACATTGGAGCACAGATTTCTGGTCATAGTTTATTTCTGGGCATATGCCCAGTAGGGGGATTGCTGGATTGTTTTTTTTTAATGAATCATTTTATTAGGAGCTCATACAACTCCCATCACAATCCATACAAACATCAATTGTATGCAGGCCACATTTACACACTTATTGCCATCATCACTCTCAAAACATCCTCCCTCCATCCAGTCCCCCAGTATCAGCTCCCTATTTTTCCTTTCCCCCACCCCTCCCCCTTGAACCTTTAGTAATTTACAAATTGTTATTATTTTCATACTGTACACTGTCCAATGTGTCCCAACACTCACTTCCCTGTTTTCCATGTCCTAGAGAGGAGGCTACATGTAAATCCCTGAAGTTGGTTCTCCCTTTCTATTCCACTATCCCTCTACCCTCCTGATATTACCACTCCTATGACTAGTCATGAGGGAACATCTATCCTAAATTTCCCATGTCTCCAACTTCACTGTACATCTCCTGGTCTAGCTGGATTTATGTGGTAGAATTGGGGTCATGATAGTGGGTGGAAGGCAGCATTTGGGAACTAGAGGAAGGCTGCATATTTCATTGCTACTACCCTGTATCTTAACTGGCTCATCTCCTCCTTGTAACCCCTCTGCAAGAGGATGCCACTTCACCTACTGATGGGCTTTGGGTCCCCAATCTGTGTTTCTCCTCATTAATAACAATATAATTTTAGCTCTTTGATGCCTGACACCGGATCCCTTCACCACCTCATGATCACACAGGTTGATGTGCTTCTTCCGTGTGGGCTTTGCTGCTTCTGAGCTAAATGGCCACTTGTTTACTCAAGTCTTTAAGAGCCCAGATGCTATAGCTTTTGGTAGCCAGGTACCATCAGCTTTCTTCACCACATTATCTTATACCCATATTTGTCCTCAGGAATCATATCAGAAATGTGAGCATGCAATGTTATGCTTTTTAGTTCTTGAAGCCTGATATCTAATCCCTTTGACACCTTGTGATCCCACAAGCTGGAGTGGTTCTTCCATGTGGGCTTTGTTGCTTCTGAGCTAGATGGTTGCTTGTTTACTTTCAAGCCTTTAAGACCCCAGACGCTCCATCTTTTGATAGCCAGGCACAATCAGCTTTCTTCACCACCTTTGCTTATGTACACATTTGTCTTCAGTGATTGTGTCAGAAAGGTGAGCATCTTGGAATGCCAATTTAATAGAACAACGTGTTCTTGCACTGAGGAAGTACTTGAGTGGAGGTCCAATGTCCATCTGTTGTCCTATTACTAACCCTATAAGTATACACATTAATCTATTTCCCCATCATCACTTATATGCCCCTATGTACGTACCTGCATTTGAACCTCTATAAATACTCATTATCCCCCAGTTCCTTCCTCTATTTCCATTTGCTTCCCTCTTGTCCCACTATCATGCTCAATCTCCATTTGGGCTTCAGTATTTTCTCTCTGTTACATTAGTCTTAATCAATCCCTATCGGCCTTCTCTCACCCACCTTGCCACTGATTTTGTATCAATTGTTATTACCTTTTTCCAGGGCTGGTCGACATCGCCACCTTTCCCCCTCCTCCCCCTCTCCCATGTCCCCTACCCTGGAACCCTTAGTCCTATCATTTTCGCCTCCAGCCTCTTTGTCCAGTCTATCTTGTCTATATAGACCTGTAAAGGTAACAATATGTACAAAAAGGCCTCCTAAAATGAAGCAATTGAAGCAAATAAAACAATGATAACAACAGCAAGAAAACCCCTCAATGTGCTATAATATATGTAAAAGAATAATAACAATATAAAAACCTGCATAAAGTTCAAGGTCTGTAGTTGACCTCCCGGAGTGACCCCTGGTTGAGTCGGATGGGGTGCCATACCCTGGCCCCAAAGTATATCCTTGGCACTCCAACTGGGATTCCATGCTCTGTTGCACACTCTTAGTGCTTTGCATTGATGTGGTTGTGTCCAACAGGGTATAATCTTGACCCAGTTTCTTCATCCTGGTCCTGATAGGCCTTGGGTCAGTGAGGGTAGTCATATTTCATAGTGGGGCTGGCCGTATAGACCTCTTTGTGCATTAGCTGTTCTGAGTGGGAATATCATCCTGAAGGCTCGGTGGGCCAGGATGCACGTCATTCTCTCTTCCTCCGTTTTCATTTGCTCTCATGTGCTCTGGTCAGGCATATCTCACTCCCCAAGCTTCGATTGCTGGGTTTTAAGGTAGCTCAATTTCTACCTGTTTTAGGTATCACCAAATCGATTTCCATTGTGGCTGTACATACCTACAGGTCCACTAGCAGTGAATGAGAGTTCCCATTTTAGCACAGCCCCTCTAACACTAGTTGCTTCCTGGTTTTTTGAATTGGGCTATCTTTGAGGGCATTAGATGATACCTCATAGTTATTTTAATTTGCACTTCTCTTATGGATAATGATCAGGAACATTTTCCCATGTGTTTATTGGCCATTCAGATTTCTTCCCCTATGAAACTTCTGTTCAGGTCTTTTGCCCAACTCCTCAGTGGACAGATGTTGGTTGGTTGGTTGGTTTTCTCTTAATGTAAACTTGCGAAGTATTGCAGATTTTAATAATCAGCCTTTGTCTGATTTTTCATTGCTAAAAATGTTTTCCCAGTCACTGGGATCTCTTATTACTCTCTTGCTGAATTCTTTTGATGTACACAGGTGATGTATCTTCAGTATATCCCACTTGTCAATTGTGACATCTCGATATTTATATCCTTCCCTATTTCTGATAACCTATGTATTCCTTATGCCAAGGTTCTCAGACTCATCCCAATTCCCTCACTGATGGCCCTAATTGTTTGGGTTTTGTTTGTTTGTTTGGGCATCACTGCCCTCTGGTGGTGGGAGTAGGAGGCCAAGCCTTTGCTCCTGTGGAGCTGCTGCTGAAATTGAACCTCCATCACAGTCTTCCAATGCACAAATATGGGATATTCTTCCATTTCTTGAGGTCTCTCTTGATTTCTTGTGAAAGTGTTCCATAATTTTCTTCATACAAGTCTTTTGTTGTTTTCAGTCTGGTATATCCCTAGGTATTTTACTTTGTGCTTGGCTATTATAAAGGTACTACCTTCTTAATTGCCTCTTCTGTGACCTTGTCTGATGTGTATAGCAGATGAATAGACTTTTGTTTGTTGATCTTGTATCCTCCCATTTTGTCATATTCTTCTATGACTTCCAACACTCTACTTGTGGAGTTTCAGGGATTTTCTATGTATAAAACCATATCATCTGTGAGTAATGAATTTTGCTTCTTACTTTCCCAGATGCATATGTTTGATGTCTTTTCTTTGTCTTATGTTGTGAGCTAGGACCTCCAGTACAATGCTAAATCACAGTGGGGACAAGGGACATCCTTGTTTGGTCCCCCTTTTCAGTAGAATTGTTTTGTCTTTTCCCTATTGACTACCATATTGGCTCTTGCTTTTTTATATATAACTTGTATAATATTGAGGAATTTTCCTTCTATTTCTATCTTCTTAAGTGTCTTAAAGAGGAATGGGTGCTGGAGACTGTCTGAGACTAAATCTTTATAGTAATAGACAGCTTGATCTTTCTCCTGCAGCACACTTAATCCACAAAGTCAATTCATAGTGACCCTATAAGGACAGGACAGTACTGCCTCGGTGGGTTTCTGAGACTGTTTACAATGGATTAGAAAGTCTCATCTTTCCCTAGTGGAAGAGCTGGTGGTTTTGAACTTTGAACCTTATGGTTAGCAGGCCAACACGTCACCACTATGCCACCAGGGATCCTTAACAAGCATCGCTCTCACTGCTATTGAGTCAACATGGACTCATAGTGAACCCCTGAGAGTTTCTGAGACTGCAACTCTCTACAGGAGTAGAAAGTCCAGTCTTTCTCCCTCAGAGTTACTGGCGATTTCAAACTACCTAACTTGCAGATTGCAGCCAAAGCCAGAACTACTACACCAACATTAATAAAAAGATAAGCCATAGGAATATCTCTCTGATTTAATTACTTCTATGAAAATCTTTTGAGAGGAAAGAAATATTAGTTGGCTCTAGAAGCAATAGAAAAAGATGATTTACATAGGCGGTCAATTTTAAAAGCAGTTCATGGAAGAGCACAAATAGCATGATAGATACAAACTGGTTGAAATTGAAACCTGAAGATATCACTATGTGTAACAGAAAGCTATAAAGTAAAAGAAAAATGAATAGAATCACATAGCAAAGATGTGTCCAAAATATGTATCAGTAATAACAATACATGGCAACTTAATTAAGTAACCATGTTACAAAACAGAGTCTCAGGTAAAAGAGGCAACAGAATTAGACACATCAACACAAGTGCTGTTTACAAAAGGCATCTTTTAAATGGACAATAATAGTTAAAAATCAAGAAATGGAAAATGATACATTCGTCAATATTCATCTACTGCCGTGAAGTCAATTTGAACTCACAGCAACTTGATAGCACAGAGTAGAACTGCCCCTTAGGTTGTCCCAGGCTGTCATATTTGTGGAGCAGACTATAAAGTTTTCCTCTTATGTAGTGGCTGGTTAATTTGGAGTAGACATACTATGGTTAGCAAAAGTAAAACCAAACATACTACCATCAATCAATACATACTAACCCATTGATCAGAGAAAACTTCTTGGGCTGAGCCCCGGTGGCATTGTGGTTGTTTGCGAGACTGCAGCCCACTTGGTTGGCGGTTCAAATCCAGCAGCAGCTCTCCAGGAGCAAGGCTGGGCCTCCTACTCTCACCAGAGGGCAGTGATGCCAAAAAAAAAGAGAGAGGGAGAGAACTTCTCCCTAAGGTTTCAGAGGTTTTAGATTATCTCATCTTTCTCCCAAGAAACAGCTGCTGGAATCAAACTATCAACCTTTACATTGACAGTTGATTGCTTCACCACTGGGTTATCCCAATTTCCACTTTACCCAGGTTCTGATGTCCAACAAGAAGAGATGGTTATCACAAACCTTCATACATCTATCTATATAGCATCAGATTATAAATATACTAGACAGAGTCCTTCAAAATAATCCAATTAATCCATTTATGAAAGACAAAGGGAGCATATAGATATAGTTCCTACTAATCTCCTCAAATTAAAACTCATTTAAAAGAGAGTATATGGGTTATCTCATTTTTAAACTTCTTGATTTCCAAGAGCACAGAGAATAGGAGAGAAGCAAGCAGAAACAGCACTTCAGAAGTTAAAATGAAGATTAATAAGTGTTTGCTGATTTATCAGAATTGGGAATGTTGAACCCTGTGCCCGCAAAAGGGAAAACCAAAAAGGAACTTGAAGTATACCATACTAACCCAAACCAAACTTAACGCATTGTTGCCAACTCCAGAGCAGCGCTATTGTACAGAGAAGACGTGCCCTGCCCACTCCAATGCTGAAGCACACACATTGGGCTAACAGATGGGTCAGCAGTTCTAACCCACCAACTGTTCCATGGGAGAAAGACCAGTATTTCTATTCCCACAATGAGTTACAGACTTGGAAACCCACAGGGATAGTTCAACTCTAGCCTATTGGGTTTCTAAGGGTCAGCATTGACTCCATGGCATTGAGTTTGAGTTTGAATTACTACTCAAAGGAGTCCCTGGTGGCGTGATGGCTAAACTGTTAACTGAAAAAGTTATGATTTGAACTCACTGATGAAAAAACTTGGTGGTTGTAGTTATACAATATGGCGTCAACTTGTCGAGGGGTGGAGTCTAGCCTCTCAATCAGGTTGCTTGACGACCTCATTCAGAGGTGCCAAGGAGATAAATATCTCACTGGAGGGGGACATACATACACTACCTGTGAGATATTCCTGTTGAAAAGACACATGGAGCTATACTAGAGTCCTAGAACTGAAGGAACCATGTGAAGAAGCCTGGCAACACTAAGATGTATCTACTGTCACTGGATCCACAAGACTTTGCAACCACTGGTCTGTAATCTTCCTGCATGTGTTGTGTGGTCTGAGGAGGAATTTATAGATTGGTATCGGACATATGGACTTAAGAAATTGATCTTGACTTGGCTGGGATGTTTTCAAAATATTTGATTGCTCTTGTATGTAAAGTTCTTTCTTGTACACATGAGTGTCTATGAATTTGTTTCTCTTGTCTACCCAGACTAACATGCCGGTCATCTTTTCCGATAAAAATTACAACCTAAGAAAGCCTAGGAGGAAGTTCTAGTCTGTCTGGTATGATTATTTTGTGTTGGAATGAACTCATCAGTAAGTAGCATCATTTGCTACTGAACTGGAGTAAGACATGATTTTTAAAATGATAATAAACACTGGTAAAGGAACAAAATACCTTCCCTCAGATTTCATGCAGCCAAGTGAATGCCTATATTGGAAGACAGGAGTTTTTATTCTGTAGAGAAAAAAAGACAGGTTTTGTGAACTATGGGATTTCAGACACACAAGAGAAGAGGCAGCGTACTATACCGAGAATGCAGGATCAAGTGAAAGTTTATCTGTTGAATTATATGACTTCCAACTTTCTTCTTCGCCCACCTCTCAAACACGGCAATGGACTTAAATTCTCCAAGAGATGAAAAGGAAGACTGTTCTCTAGGAACACAGACCAGTCAGAAAGAAAAGTGAATAATATTTACTGACACTTTCAGAATAGAAGGTTCTGGTCTGGCCAGAAACACCAAACTCCAACTCTTTCCTACCTGCAGAGGTGTACTATTTAGTGTTGTGTCGGTTTTCCAGGGATACTATAATAAAATACCACAAGCCGAGTGACTTGTAAAAACAGACATTAGTTGTTTCCCAATTCTGGCAAGATCGTGTGCTCTTTGTCCTCTCTAGGAGAACTTCCTGGTGTTTTTTAGCTTCTGGAAGTGTTTCTTGGTGCTCCTTGTCTTATAGATACATCTTCATTTGGCTATCTTTCCTAAGGGGTAGTGATTATGAGCACTTCTTCCTGCATTTGGTGAGGTGTCTATTATTCATATTTTCTGCTCTTTTTAAAATTGGATGGCTTCTTCTGATTGGTTGACATTTTCCATAAATTTTAGTCATGTATCCCTTGACAAAAATTCACCACCATCACCACCCATCCACAGATTCACTTTTGAATCTTTTGATGAAATCATTCGATATGCACGATACACAGAGATGCCTAATTTTCACTCATCTAATTTGTCTTCTGCTGTTTGTGTCATGCAACATATGTTTGACAATATAGTTTTGCTATGTTTTAGAGTTCCTAATTTTTAAGCTGAAATCTTTATGGGAGCAGATGCCCGGATATTTTCTCCTGTGGCACCGTTGGATAGGTTCAAACCATCAGCCTTTTTGTTTGCCCTAGAACATTTGGTCTACCCTTTGGGTTGCTCACCGCCACGTCAGCAGTTCAAAACTATCCACCACCCCTCAAGCGAAAGATGAGGTTTTCTCCTGTAAGAGTTAGAATTTTGAAAACCCCACAGAGGCCTACTCTGCTTTGTGAGATTGCTATGAGTTGGTATTAACTCGATTACAGTGAGTTTGTGTGCGGGCTTGCTTTTTGGCCAAGATGAACATTTTATCAAAACATTGACAAAAAGTTAAGCCCTAAATAGCAGCATGAACGAAACTAAAATCATTTGAGAATAGGGGAGGGAACCTGGAGAAGAAGCAAGGGGTAGGTCGCTAGGGTGAGGAGTAACTGGACAGAAATCGAACTCTTCATCTTACGTGAATGGAAATGAATAGATGATTCCTGGAGCTGAAACTTCATGAAATAATCAACATAAGCATATCATACGGAAATATGGAGGTAAATATCAAAAGAATGAGCTAAAGACACTTTGGAGGAATGGTCCAAGGAGAATAGGAATAGGAGAAATGATGGTTCTTGCAACAAGCTGGGCAGGACAACTTAGGTCTTTAAAGTATGTGCCTGTATGGCTAATTTTTTAGTAGTAAAGGAATAAACAAAAGCTAAACTAGTAATGTCAAAGATAACCCCCGCCCCAAATGAAAGACCCAAATCCTATGAAGCTGCAAGTTACCGTACTTTTCAGACCATGAGACATACCCAGTTTTTAGAGCAAGAAAACAAATATTCTGAACCAAATAGTACTGGTATACAAAATGTTCTGCGATACCACTTCTCCAGACCATAAAACGCACCCTCATTTTTTCCCGACTTTTTTTGGTGGGGGGAGAGTAAGTGTGTCTTATGGTCTGGAAAATACCGATATGTAGACATTGTCTTGCTAATTACCATCTTGGTAATCACTCTATGGTAGAAAAATCAAGGTGCCTGAACTTCTAGAAAGTTACATTCTCAAATACCCTATGCAAGATAACTATGAGTTGGAATCAACTTAATAGCATTGAGTTTGGTTGAGAGTCTTTGAAAGAGCTCATTAAGGAACAGAAACTCAAAAAAAAAACAAACCAGGAACTTTTGCAAAAAAGAAGATATGCTGAGCCCCCACCACATAGATGTGTAAATATCACACAGCTAGTGATATAGGGAAATAAAATGCATCATTTTATGCTTAATACACTTGAAAGTCAGATGAATTAAATGATATTCTAGCTATATAACTGAAGAGACTGATAACCATGGAGGAATTTTTAACAACCTCTCACAACAAAAGTCCCTAGGCTGTGGTAATTTTACAGAGGAACTATCTCAGCATAGAAAAATAATAACATTTTCTCAATTTATGCTTTGATTTTGGTTTAACCCTATCACCAACTCATGCCAAACCAAAGAAAACCATTTGATACTATGTCTGATAAATGTAGATGAAAAGTTTTTAAAAATCACAAGTAGACTCTAGCTGTGATAAAGTAATAATATGTTATGATCGAGTAATTAAAATAAAAGTGAGTTTTACAATTTAACAAATATATGATTTAATCCCAAATGTTCCCATTTCCCCTGATGTTAAAGGAATTCTTATGATGCCTGTGAAAAATGCTACAAGTCAAACAATTGACTGTGGGATAAAAGGCTTCACCTTTGAAGCAGGTTCAGAGTTCTCAGTTTGATGCAAGCAAGTCCTGATTCAATTACCCTCAAAAATTCAACCTCCACATAGTAATTTAAGGGTCTAGGATACAGTTTCTGTTGTGTGGTCCTAAAACAGGTAGGTGAATATGGAACTTTGGGGCACAATTCAATAGTAGAGACACTTTTATTTCCACTCTGTTTCTAACTTGATGGTATTCTCCTTCATTTTGCTAGCTCTCTTAGAAATATGAAGTTCTGGCCATGATTTATTTTAATGAAATTCAGAGACCTGAAAGAGTTTCCATATAAAGCATGGCCAATATACCTCTATATTCAGAGCGTAAGAATCCCTGTTGCTCACCATAAATATTACTTGGTCAACTCCATGATAACAAATTAGACAGCAAAAGCACTTAGAGCAGTACATTAATGCTTTGTACTTTGCAGCCTCCAGGGAACCATTATAAATACTGCAGGGGGAGGAAGGAGAGCTCCTAGCAATGAATTGTGCAGTTACTCTCCCTGCCGCCCTCCTCTTCCATCGCTGAGAACACCAACCCTCTGCCTGACAGCTCATCCAAATCCAGAGATTGTGATAAATACTTAGTCTGCAGAATTTGATGGGACTGTAGCACATCACCCATAACTGGCTCAAGTCACCCCACTCTTCCTGTTTTACCTGGCACTATGCCTTCCTATGAAGAAGTGGGGTCCTTTTGCTTTCATCATACCAAACTTCTACCTTGCTTTGTCTAAAACTTGTTCACTAGTTCCTGAATCCCTGAGAGTTCCATGGCTAAGCAAGACAGACTTCACTTTGAACCTCAGTTCCTCCACTGTCTAGCTCTGACACTGTGGACAGATGTCTTAGCTTTGGAGAAATGGAAATCATTCTGAAAAGTCAAACCAGCCTCAATATAGGAGGTCACGTGTACTTGATCTCTGGATTTTTTGCTGTTAGCTTAGCATCTGGGAAATGTCTTTCTGACATGCCAGAAGAAGAGAGTTGATGGTGGTGAGAAAACGCTGAGGGCTCACTTTGTCAGAACCGATACACAGAGAGAGAAAAAGAAACCGAGCAGGCTGAAGAGACTCTTGGGGCACAAAGGTGGAATATTACAAACATGGTCACAAAAACACATCCCGTGCAGGCTAAAGCTTGAGATGGTTGGTTCTTAACTTGAACCTTGAAAGGCATTCTGACAGGCACCTTAAAAATAAAAGAATCCATTTATAAACCTTCCAAAAATATCAGGTACTACTGCATAGAATCGGTTCACAATATAGGCCCCAGAGTAGGTGCTGGACAAATGCTCATCCCCAAGGGAAATTTGTAAGAGTAGTTTACCTCGGTTCAATTTGGGCAAATATATTTTCAGAATGATATTAATAGCTATCAATTATGCATCGCTCATTATGTGTTGCCACCGTTCTATTGATATGCATTAATCCTATGAAGTAGACAATAGCAATATGAAGTAGGTAAATATCTATATGAAGTAGGGAAAACCCTATTTTATGATACATTTGAACTATGGTGTTGGTGAAGAAATCGAAAAGACCACGGACTGCCAAAAGAACAAACAAATCTGTCTTGCAAGAAGTACAGCCAGAAAGCTCTCTAGAGGCAAGGTGGACGAGATTTTGTTTCGCCTACTTTGGGCATGTGGTCAAAAGAGACCGGTCCCTGGAGGACATCATGCTAGGTAAAGTGCAGGGGATAGCCAATAAAGCAGTAAGACCCTCAACAAGATGGATTGGTGAAGCGGCTGTTACAATGGGTTCAAACATATGAACAAGTATGAGCGTGGCGCAGAACCAGGTGATGTCTCATTCTGTTGTGTATAGGGTCGCTATGAATCCGAATCGACTCAATGACAGCTAAGAACTATAGTTTATGATGGAAGAAACTAAGCCCAGAGAGGTTAAGTAGATTATCCACAATCAAATTGGCAGCGCTGTGATCCGAATCCTGGCTTTCTAGCTACAGAGGCCACACTCTTATCACCACGCATTACTGCCTCTCAACAATCAGAATAATTGTGTCAAAATCCCCACTTAACTTTACATGTATAAATAGTTGAAGGATCTAATCAACTTCTTTGATACCTGAAGCTACCGAAAACCATTTACTGAGAAATAAGGAGGAGCATTTCACTTGAAGCTCAGACTCTCTGATTACTTGCCACACGTTGCTAGCCGCCTTCTTTTTACCTTAAAAATGGAGCATATGAAATGCTGCTTGTCACTGTGGAAGTCATGCTTACCAGAAAAGGGCCCATTTCAGGATAAAGTGGAACCTCTTTCCAAGAAGGTAATTTCTCCTTCCATAGCAATAATTAATCTTATTTTTCCTCCATTTGGGTGGGACTCCTTCGAATCGGGCAAGAATGTATCATCCTCGAATCAAACTTTATCATCTAAAGTTTGCAGGAAAGTGGTTTTTCCCCCTCTACATGTTTAAAAAAATTATACACTATATGCTGGAAAATTCCATATATTACAAGCTTCTGGTATGAGCAATAATCAATAAAGCATTTAATTTCTAAAAATCAGGCTTGTTTTGTTTTTCTATTGTATGAGTCAGTGTCTGGCACATGTAAAGTAAAATGAAGAAAATGAGCCTATAAATCACAGTAATCTCCCTGATAATCACTAGTCATTTAGTGAAGGGACAATATGCTCGCTACATGAGGCATTCTCATAAAAGACACCAAGCTGCAATTAACGATCTATAGATCTCATTTGCTCTGAATTAGTAAGTGCTTGGATTCTAATAAATTCTCGATACCTAAGGACCATATTCTGAGTATTTTTATCTCATACTCCTTGCTCACAAAGAGAGGAAAAGAGAAACAATTTCTTCTCCAAATGCCAGCTGAGTGCATTCATTTCCTTTCCTTACCTAACAGCAAATTTCTCATCTCTGCATCTACCGAGAAAGGTCCTCCAGCCATAACAATATCTGAACATATTTTCATTTCTTCATAAAGGTCACAGCAATTAGCAAATACATGGAAACTAAAGATGATGAATGCTTTTCAAGGGTAGGAGTGACAGGGTAAGGAGGAGTTTCCTGGGGGCACACTGAGTTTCTGTTATGGTGGTGGCATGTTTGAAGATAGGATGATCATAATGGTCTCACAACATAAAAAAAGTAATCAATGTCATTGAATTGCAATTGTAGAACTTGTATTAGAGAATGTTTGGGTGTGTATAGCCTCACTGTAATTTTTTTTAAAAGTTACAATAGTCCTCCAAATTTCTCTTAATAAGAACATCTAGCTATGTCTATAATAGCATGACAAATAAGGCCCTTGAACTAATTTTGAAAATCCTAAAGTATCTATGAAATTATCAAGGAACAATTCAATTAATTTAGCTTTATTTTTAAATATATTGTGCTCTGATTAAATATATGCTCTGATTTTTAAAATACAATGATTACCTGCACAAAGCATAGTTTTATATTAACCAGCATGTGATTACCCCCAAAGACCCCATTACATAGGCAGCACACAGAGTAGAATACTTCTTTTGAGGAGCTCTGATGGCACAGTGATTAAGAGTTTGGCTGTTAACTGAAAGGTCAGTTGTTCAAAAGCACCAGGAGGAGGGTGGGGGAGTCTGTAGAGATTACGTAGTCTTTGGAGGCCCGTGGGATCAATTGCTCTAGTTGCCGCCAGGTTGCTCGGAGTTGGCACGGGCTCCATGGCCCACAACTCCCAACAGCACTTCTTTTATAATGTCTCTCCCAGTAATAAAATAAATATCACTTTCCTGTTCCTGGCCAGCATTAGAATTCATAAATGCAAAAGGGGAAAGTCACTCAAGGACTAAAGTTTGAGACCTAGAAAATGAATCTAAAACAGATTTGAAAAACACCAAATATGCATTACGTTAAACCCAATGAAAACTTGAGTTCTCTGTTATTTGAGGGTTTTGAATCAGTCAAGGACGCAGAGAAGATGCTTTCAGATTAGAATAATGGAAGAAAATTTAAATGAAAGTTGAATGATTATAAAGATTTGGGCAGATGAAGTCACCATCCTGACAGTATCCTTCCAATCTTATGACTGAGGGGAGATATAAAACCAAAATCCCACTACTGTAGCATCAATTCTGACACAGCAACCCTGCATAATGCTTCTGAGACTACATCTTTATGGGAGCAAACATCCCCATCTTTCTCTCACAGAGCAGTGAGTGAGTATAAATAACCAACCTTTCTGTTAGCAGGCCGAGGGATCCTTTAGGATAAAGCATGGGCTATCCTCATTGTATAAGGCATTAGCACAGTGGTTCTCCACTTTCCTAATCCCATAACCCTTTTTGTACAGTTCCTCATGTGGAGGTGACCCTTCCAACCATAAAATCATTTTTGTTGCTACTTCATAACCATCATTTTGATGAATTGGGTGATCCCTGTGAAAGGGTTATTTGATCCCCGAAGGGGTCATGATCCACACGTTGAGAACCACTGCATTAGCACCACAATGTTAAACCAAGGCCAAAGTGCTCAGAGGACAGGAGTCACTTTGAGAGGTGATCTGAAGATGCAGTCCTTATTTGATGTCTTGACATGAAGGTGAGAGTCCATACCCACTCCTGCACATCAGGGACTAGAACTGTGATAGCAAACAACCATCCAGGAAGATCACTTGGTTTCAACCTGGCAAAAGTTTGTCAAAAACAAGGAAAAAAGAGGGCCACGATTGAGTACCTGAGCCTAGATAAAGACCGGAAAACCCACACATACTCATATCAGGAGACCAAGTGGGACAATCACACTTTAAATAAGAAGACTGCTGTGAAAAAACTTTTCTCCAGGATAGAACACATTCCCTGTCAAAGTTTGAAAGACAGTGGACCATTACAGGTACTTTTGTTGCCATAAGCTACCAAATGCATAAAGAACATGCATCTCGCAAGCAGCTCCAGAGACATTATCCATGTCTTTGCGTGAGACAGGAAGTCACAGCCAAGGTAATTAAGAGACTTTGTGGTTATTTCTAACCCAAGCAAAAACAGAAATCTCCCCCCCCCCACCGTCTTGCCAAGTAAAATAGTCATGAAGCTCATTTAATGTAGTCTTGATGTGAGGTGACTTTATTCTGAATATAGAGTTATTTATGATGTGCTATAAAATATAAATTTTCAATCTCTTATGGATTTTTTCTTATTCCTTTATAGTTAATAAATAGGTAGCTTATGGCAACAAATGTACCTGTAATGCCAGGTTGAAACCAAGTGATCTTCTGGGACTCTAGATTCTCTGCCCCCTTCTCTTCTCCTCCATGCTTCCTAGTGATTCTTGACCTTGTGGTCATAGATAGATGGTCTTTATCTGGAGCAACAGACTCCTGAGTATGAACTTTTATATTGTATGTCAAGCTGTTGTTTTGGTAAACGGTAACCTCTATACGTCCACATCAAGGTTTCAATAGTATCTTGGGGTCAGGTTTCAGGGAGTCCTCAAGTGTTAAATGGGACAGTAAATCTGGATATTTCTCAGAATTTGAGTTCTGTTCTCTTTTCCTCCTCTCCTATCAGGTTTTATCTGATGTGACCCTTACTAGCATGATGTGTTGTCATGGCCAGGCGCCACCAGAGATTGTCTAGGTTATTAGCCCAAGATACTCACTTCTTTTCAGAGATGTTTGTTGCTTTCTTTCTCTTTCTTTCTCTTTTCCTTTATCTTTCTTTCTATTCCAGATGAATAGAGACAGCGAGGTGTATCTTACTTCACAAAGATTTTAAGCTAATACACAAGATTCTACATGAAAATATAAAATAACAAAATTGAAAACAAATACAGCAATGAGATTGAGTAAAATGTAAATGATATCAATGGATACACCTACAGGGAGATAAAAGTGTACACATGCCATCAGTGAGAGAGTTTATAACACAGAGCAAACAATGTGGCTCAGAGCTCCTTGGCAGCTATTTCCATTGCCAAGAATTGTTTCCTATTGACTTAGTTTGGTGCCATGGAAGAGACTAGAAACCCAAGCTCTGGTCCTTATTGAGAGCCATAGACTATTTGAGATGAAAGGCATGGAAGACCTTCTAACCCAAGTGAGAGCTAGAGGGTTCAAGTAAGTTCCCAGGACCAGTAGAAACCACTCTCCAACCATGATCTCTGAAGGCTTCCATCTAGTTAATTACTTTTCCCAATCAGCAACAGAGGCATAGAGCAGGGAGCTCAGAACCTAAGATTCTGTCTCTACAAAGCCAAGTTCACTGCTGAGTCCATTTCAACATAAATTAAAGCAACTACATGTAGAATTTCCTGCTTGATGACTATATCAGGGTAAGCTTCAGAGGACAAAGGCTAGATAGATACAGACCTCACTCCCATGATTCTGGTTACCCCCTAGGTTTGTCCATTCACAATTTAAAAATGGTGCACAGTGAGGATGAAACAAGTATAATTTCTGGAACCTTCTCACAAGTTAGGGAACAGTAAATTCATCTTACCTTCATCCCTGCTTTAATAGTCTCTCTGTGTCTCTCCCACCCTTTTTCTCCCTCATGAGTTCTCTAACTTACCTTCCCCCACTCCCTCTTTTCTCCTTCATAGGAGATTATAGGAATTTACCAGGAAACTGTCAACTTGAAATTTCTAGAATTCACATGGGGCTAGGAATCATTGATACCTCCACCAGCCAAAGAAAACAAAGATGGATCATTCCACGGGGATATCAGAAGTGCTATTCCTTAGGAATGAGGCTAGACCAGTATCTATATCTGCCTTGAAAAGTTTATCAACAAGCTCTTAAAGGATCAAACTGAATCACAAGTAATTTAACTGCTCACAAAAAAGCCCAACACACTGTAAAGGAAAAATTTAGATCTAGCACAATATAAAATTACCAATCTCCACATTCTGATTATAAAAATTACTGGAAATATGAAGAAGTGGGAAAATTTGATACATAACCTGGGGCTGGGGGATCAGCTAATAGAAAACCAAACCCTAGTTGATTGCAAGTTATAGCAACCCTCTCAGTATTTCTGAGACTATAAATCTTTATTATTTTCAGAATCAGGGGATTTTTAATATTTTCTTTTAAAAATACAAAGAAAATGAACTCTGTGGTTCAACATAACTTGCAAATGGGGGCAAATGGAATTTCGGGCCAAAAGGATCCTTATTTGGGTTATTATCTCCCACCTTTTATGTCCATAAGTGGAAAAAAAACCCTTGCTCTATTACAGAGAAGCTTTGAATGATAGCTCTGAGATGGTAACAACAGAGCTACTGGAGTGAGCAAAAGAGTTTTGATTATTCTGGGATAATAACTGATTGTACCAGGATGAGTAAAATCCACTCTCAGTCCAGGGAAAGGAACCTTCCAAGAGGAAAGAACTCATTGTACGAACCACAGCAGTAAAAACCACTCCTTAGCCGAAGTGTGCCCTTAAATGAATGGGCCCATAATCAGGTAGCTGAACTAACAGACTTCTGCCAAACCATCCCATCCCCAAATAAATAGTACAGAAATGTACAGGTGTAGCAGTGTTTGATCCAACAAAGAAGGCCAAAGTCTATTAATCTTTATAGGAGCAGATAGCCTCACCTTCAACCTAAGAAGCAGCTGGTGGGTTTGAACTAATCTTTTTTGCTAGAAGCCCAATGCCTAACTCACAGCCTAAGCACCAGGGCTCCTGCAATTCCCCTCCTAGGTGTACACCCGTTGGACTTGAAAGCAGAGGCAAAGACAGACACATGTCTAATGTTTGTTGTACCACTAGTCAAAGTAGCCGAAAGGTGGTAATACCTAAATATCTATGACCAGATGATTGGATAAACTTAATACATACATACAGTAGACTACTACTGAGTCATAAAATAGAAATGACATTCCGATACAGGGATGAAACTTGAAAGCATGCTGAGGGAAGTAAATCAAACACAAAAGGACCAAAATGCTATGAGCTCACTGACATGAAACGTGTAGAATAGGCAGATGTGGAGAGATCAAAGTTTATTGTTGGTTGCTGGGCACAGGCAAAGGAGCCCTGGTTGCATAGTCGGTTTTAAGTTAGACTCCTAACCATAAGGTTAGCTGATTGAAGCAACCAGGCACACCCTGGGAGAACAATGAGGTTCTCCACTGTTAAAAGACTGACAGTCTCAGAAACCCACAGGGGCAGTTCTGCTCTGTTCTACAGAATGCACGGAATGCTGTGAGTCAGAACCAACTCGGGGGCAGTAAGTGATGGGAGCAGGACAACTAAAACCAAACTCACTACCACTGAGTTGATCAAGTTGGTCCAGTTGTTGCTCAGGAAGCACGAATTTTCTGTCTATGATGAAAGAAACTTTGATAATGGACATTGGCGGTGATTGTACAACATGCTTACTTTAAGTGATGCCACTGTTTTACATATGAAAATGTTATATATATATATATATATATATATATATATATATATATATATATATAAAATCAGCTGAGTTCATGTTCTTTGTCATAACTAAAAGACATCCTTTTTCCTCAAGCTAAACTTTACAGTTTTTTTTGAAGCAACTTGGACAAATCTTCTTCCCAATGTCTAACCCCCTTCTTGTCTCTGTTACAATAGACATGACATTTGCTCACAAAACCTTTGTCTTTCCTTTTGAAAACCTTCTCTAAGCTTTTCCCTGATTAGTGGTCACGAAACCAAAAACTCAGGGCAATTGAGTTGATTTCGTCTCAGAGTGATCCTATACAACAGGGTAGAAGTGGCCCTTTGGGGTACTGAAGCTGCAAGTCTTTACAGGAGCAGACAACTTTCTTTTTCTACTGTGGAACACCTGGGGGTTGCAAACTGCTGCCCTTGCTTGCAAGCATCGCAAAATATAACACCCCATCCCACCAGTGATATAAAATGTCCCTTGGCTACAGAAGAAAGTGTTTCTGACTCACCACTCCATTTTATCACGATGTTGCAATACATTTCTTTTGTGCTCATAAATAAGAGCATTGCATATTGTTTTGGTGACTATATAGTCCTTATTTTAGGCAAGGAGCTTTATTAAAAACATTTTTAAATAGTTTTCTTGGCACTTCATCCACATGTAATGCAATTCAATAGTTCAATTATATCAAGAAGAGGTATACAATCATTACCACAATCAATTTTAGAACATTTTCTTCTCCCTTATACTCATTGCTATTTGTGGAGTCTTTTTAATTGTGGAAAAATAGACACAACCAAATATTCTCCAATTGAATAACTCCTACATGTCTAATTCAGTATCATTGATTATACTCTTTGTGTTACATGGCCATTACTGATATCCTTTTTCCAAATTACTCTACCACTGTTGACATAAATTTCATGTTCCCTAACCGAATATTCATCCTCCTTCACCCATGGTAACCATAGGCCAAAGTTTTTCAATGGTTTTATTGATATACTACTCACATATCATAGAGTCCCACAGTTGAGTCACTTTTTTAGAAAGTTGTGTATACATCATTACAATCAGTGAAAGTGCTCCTTACAGCCTCCCACATTTGTTATTTGTTATTCAATTCCACTCATCCACTCCATCCTACACACCCAATAAACCATTGCATCAGTGCTTGTCTCTATGTACCCACTCCTTTGTGCTTCTTAAACTGGAATACCTAAAAGAAACAATAAGAACAGAAGGAAGCAGAAAGAAATAATAAGATAAATAAGATAAAGTGATATGTGAAAAAAAATAAAGAGTAAGAAAGGAAAGACCACCAAAATATTGTAAAAACTGAAGAAGAAATTTCTGTCCTATGAAATAAGCAAGAAAGATTTGCGTCTAGAACAAATTCAGGTTGGGTTAAGTGGGAGGTCAGTTGATCATATTATATTATACATGGATTGATCCACCATAATCAAGTCTATAAGAATCGTTGCCTAGTAGTAAAGCTGTTCGAGTCCCTCACCTGTGCTTAATCTGACTAAGTACTCTGCTGAAGGAATGTTTGGTGCCCACTGTCTTCCAAAGCCTTCCTTCTACAAATTGGGAGTTCGTAATATAAACTCTGATACTTCCCCCTTCATCATATTTGGATTTTGTTATCCTCATCTTTAGATCACAAAACCTTCTGTGCCTCTTTAATGTAGACTTAGATGACGCCTCACTTATCTGGCTGCTGCTTTGAATACAAGCTTTTGAAATCCAGGACACTAGCCCACTTGACAGACTGGCACCATCTGCTTTCTTCACCACAGTTTACTGTCATATGTTTATCTTCCGTGATCTCTTCATGAAGGGAAGTATCAAGCAGGGTCATATTATAAGAACTAACGGTTCTTTTTTCTTTTTTAAATCATTTTATTCGGGGTTCAAATAATTTCTATCCATACATATATCCATTGTCGCAACCATATTTGTACACATGTTGCCATCATCGTTTTCAAAGCATTTTCTTTCTACTTGAGTCCTTGGTATCAGCTCTCCATTTTCACCCCTTCATCCCACATGAACCCTTGATAATTTACAATTTTTTTCATGTCTTGCACTGTCCGATGTCTCTCCCCCCACACACACACCCTTGTCTGTTGTCCACCCCCCTGGGAGGGGATTATAGGTAGGTCATTGTGATCGGTTCCCCCTTCCTCCCTTTCACTCTCCTATTCCCTGCCAGGCCAGGAGCATTTAATGTGTCTCCTACTTGATTGGTACGTGGTACTTCTGAATGATTATGATGATAAAACCACACAGCATCGAGCTACCCATACTATGTGCTACAGAGTGAATCTTGGTATTCTGTGAAGAAAGCACAAGATACTCTGGGAACAGAGTGGTCATGAGACTGGCTGCTGACCGAAATGTCCACAGTTCAAACCTACCTGCAGTCCCTCCAGAGAAAAGACCTGGAGATCTGTTCCCATACAGACTAGAGCCAGGAAATCCTCTGGAGTCATTCAACTCTGTCCTGTAGGGTCATTATGAGTCAGAATCAATTCCACTGGATGGCACACAACAAGAACTACAGGCAGATATTAATATATGAAATGCCTATAGTTATCCTTCCTATAGAACTTTATGCAGTTGCTTCACAGAACACAATATACATCTCGAGCCCAAGAAAAGAAATTAAAGTAACCCTTTATTCAATCTGCCAAGGGACTATGGAACCTTGTAATTATCTGGCTTTAGATAGAAGAGATACATTGCAATTGGGTCCCCACAAGGGCACAGGTTTATGCCTTTGATGACAGGCGGCAGAGAAAAAACTTGAAAGTGCAAGCTTTCTACCAGACCTTTTTAATTTATTTTCCCCAAATGCATCAAATTTTAATGCTGGCTCTCTGACCCAGTCTGTTCACTTTTTCTATGAACTTATGATTAACTAGTACCAGGGAAGCAGGAGGGACATTTTCTGCCATTTAAAACTAAATTTTACTTGTGGAAGTTATAACCCTTAAGCACTGGGTGAAAGAGACCAAATGAGGAATGGAAGTATTTTTAAAAGAACAAATGAGAATAGAATATTTCATCTTGCACTATAATTACTGGAGCATCTGGAATTCCATGAACTAAATTCAGTCAGTTCCAACCTCAGGCAATTCCATCTGAAAAACCCGGTTCAAGAACTAGCCCTATCAACTCCTGCGAAGCTTCAGAGCTTGACCCCTGTCAAGTCAGGACACTGTTTCCACCTGCTCTGCCAGATCAGGTGGCACGTGGAGCCTTAAATGGAGTGGTAACTGTGCTTTCATAGCCCTTTCATTTGAGGGCCCTAAGATGAAAAGCCAGCCTCATTTTGGTGTCCACATTATGTG
Source organism: Nesogale talazaci (assembly GCA_004026705.1). Lineage (NCBI taxonomy): Eukaryota > Metazoa > Chordata > Mammalia > Afrosoricida > Tenrecidae > Nesogale > Nesogale talazaci. Next base: position 26,788 of record PVJH01005898.1, read on the forward strand.
GTCAGAATCTGGAATTGTAGCTTCTGGAACAAACATGTAATCAGCAGATGAACAACATAGATAACCAGTTACAGGAGTTTGGCTTTGACTCTCCTAGAAAGGAAAGGAGGGCCAGGTACGTTATCCAACACATGACAGGGTCCTCCCTCCAGGTTGATTCCACCATTTTGAACATCCTCTCTGCTGCCCAACCCACACGGTGGCTCCTGAAGAATAATGTGAAGCAGGATCTATTAATGTTGGGGAACAATGACCAATTTCAAAACTTTGTTTCATTTTGTTTTGTTGTTATTTTTTTAAAAATCATTTTCTTGGGGGCTCATATAACTCTTATCACAATCCATACATCCATCCATTGTGTCAAGCATATTTGTATCTATGTTGCCATTAACATTTGTAAGACATTTTCTTTCTACTTGAGTCCTTGGTATCATTTCCTCATTTCCTCCTCCCTCCCCCCCCCCATGAATCCTTGATAATTTATAAATTATTATTATTTTTGTCATGTCTTACACTGTCTGATGTCTCCCTTCACCCACTTTTTGATCAGTTCCCACCCTCCCAGTATCACTACTCTCACCACTGGTCCTAAAAGGATCATCTATTCTAGATGCCCTATATTTCCGGTTCCTATCTGTACCAGTGTGCATCCTCTGGCCTAGCCAGATTTGTAAGGTAGAACTGGGATCATGATAGTGGCGGGGAGGAAGCATTTACGAACAAAAGGAAAGTTGTATGTTTCATCATTGCTACACTGCACCCTGACTGGCTCATCTCCTCCCGCGACCCTTCTGTAAGGTGATGTCCAGTTGCCTTCAGATGGGCTTTGGGTCCCCACTCCACACTCCCCCTCATTCGCAATGATAAGATTTTTTTTGTTAAAGGCTTTCTTATGGATCTCGTTGAAAGGAGAACTCAAAGGATGTGACTTGGTCTTCTGAAAAGAAGTCGTTCTCTCTTGCCTTGTTGCTGTCCTTCCTGTACATTTTATGTATTTGTCTGCTGTAAAATAAACACTGTCAATGTCTCGGTTTGGATGAGAGGATTTAGTTACCATTTCCAATCTAGCTTTTCCTCAGCTAGGACTCTGAACCCTTGCCCTCTGGCATGTAGGCATCTGCTTGCCCATATGCAAGAAGCTTCTTGTGCTCAAACTGCACCTCTAGAAAAGCATGGTGTCTTGTCTTATTTTTCCCATATTTTCTTCAATTTTTTTTGTTTAATATGTCTTCCTTTTCAGGAATCAGTTTAGCCCTCACTTACAGTATATATATATATATATATATATATATATATATATATATATATATATTATGGGCATCACTGCCTCTGGTGGTCGTGGGCACTACCCAGTGCCGCTCCTGAGAGCCACCGCTGGATTTGAACCGCCAAGCCCACAGGCTGCAGTCCCGCACTCAACCACTTACACCACCGGGTCTCAGCCCTACAGTATATTTTTTAATAAATCATTTTATTGGGGTCTCATACAACTCTTATGATCAATATATAGATCAATTGTATACAGACCACATCTGCACATTTATTGCTGTCATCATTATCAAAACACCCTCCTTCTACTTAGGTCTCCAGTATTAGCTCCCCATTTTCCCCTCCCTCCACACCCCTCCCACATGAACCCTTAATAATTTACAAATTGTCATCATTTTGTCATATCATATACTGCCCGCTGTGTCTTCATCCATTTCCCTGTTGTCTGTACTCCAGGGAGCAGTTTATATATAGGTCCCTGCAATTGGTTCCCCCTTTCTACTCCACCTTCCCTCCACCGTCCCGGTATCACCACTCTCACCACTGGTCCTGAAGGGATAATCTGTCCTGAATTCCCTGTTTCTGGCTCCAGAGTACATTTCCTGGTCTAGCTGAACTTGTCAGGTAGAATTGGGATCATGATAGCAGATGGGAGGAAGCATTTAAGAACTAGAGGAAAATTGCATATTTGATTGCTGCTACACTGTACCTTGACTGACTCATCTCCTTCCTATGACCCCTGTGTAAGGGGATGTCGCTTCACTTGTGGATGGGCTTTGGGTCTGCAATCTGTATTCCTCCTCATTTATAGTGATATAAATTTTAGTTCTTTGATACCTGATACCTGATACCTCGACACCTCATTGTCACACAGGCTAGTGTGTTTCTTGCATGTGGGTTTTGTTGCTTCTCAGCTAGATTGCTGCTTATTTACTTTCAAGCTTTTAAGACACCCCCCCAGACACTATATCTTTTTATAACTGGGCACCATCTATACCATACTGGGCACCATACTTCACCACATTTGCTTATTCACACATTTGTCATCAGCAATCATATCAGGAAGGTAGGCATGCAATGTTACGATTTTTAGTTCTTTGAAACCTGAAAACTGATCCCTTTGACATCTTGTGGTCATACAAGCTGGTTTACTTCTTCCATGTGGGCTTTGTTGCTTCTGAGCTAGATGGCTGCTTGTTTGTTTTCAAGCCTTTAAGATCCCAGATGCTACATCTTTTGATAGCCGGGCACCATCAGCTTTCTTCCCCACCTTTGCTTGTGCCCGCCTTTGTCTTCAGTGATTGTGTCAGGAAGGTGAGCATTATGTTACGCCAATTTAATAGAACAAAGTGCTCTTGCATTGAGGAAGTACTTGAATGGAGTTCCAATACCCATCTGTTGTCTTAATACTAACCCTATAAGCATATACACATCGATCTATTTCCCCATTATCATATATAAATATATTCACCTTAGAGGTCAGCACTGAGGCTGTGGTGAGAGGGACATGTTTGACCAGAGCACACAAGAGCAGATGAAGGAGGAAGAAGAAAGAGTGCAGCGCGTCCTGGCCCATCAAGCCTCAAGAAAGATATCCCAACCCAGAACAGCCATTCTACAGAGAGGACCATATGGTCAGCCCCACTATGAAATACAGTGTTGCTTGCTTACCCAAAACCCTATGGGGACAACACTGAAGAAGGAGGGTCAGAAATGCATCCAGTATGACCCCACCACACTGAGACACGGGCATGCAGCAGAGCATCAGGAGGAGCAGAGCATGAGTTCCTGAGGGAGAGCCAAGGATATACTTTGGGGCCAGGATGTGTTACTCCATGTGACTCAACTCGGGCACTTCTGGAGGTCAACGGCCAGACTTTGAACTATTTAAAGGTTATTCTTTTGATATTATTTTTTATTTATTTTTCCAGACTTTGGTTTTTGTTGTTTTTGTCATCCTTTTGGCTTCTTCTGTCACTTCATCTTGCAACATCCTATTTATTTTTTGTACATACCATTATCTATGTAAGTCTATCTAGATAAGCTAGCTGGATGAATAGTCTGGAGGAGAAAACAATAAGACTGATGGTTCTGGGGGTACATAGGATATGAGGAGGTGGGGGAAAGGGTGTGGTGTTGACTCTCCCAGGGACAAGGGAACAATAAGAGATCCAAAATCAGTGGCAAGGAGGGTGTGAAGGCCTGATAGGGATTGATCAAGAGTAATGTAATGGAGAGAAAATACTGAAACCCAAATGGAGCCTGAGCATGATAGTGGGACAAAAGGTAAGTAAAATAAAATAGAGGAAGGAAATCAGGGGTAAAAAGCATTTATAGAGGTCTGAATAAAGGCACCTACAGTATATTTTAAAGTAACATTTCTTTCAAGGTAGATTTGTGTGTCCTTCTGGCTCACAGGGCATGAAAAGCAAGCACATATTCAATGAGCACTTATTGTGTGCTTTTTCTTGATCAGGTATGGGGATCTAAAATAGATAAACATAGTTTAATTAAAAGTAAGACTTAGTTTCTGTCTTCAAGAATCCAGCCACCTTTTTTAAAAAGCAGGGATTTTATTTGACTATTGAATATACTGTGAAACAATGCATGAAAACAATGCTTCGAAGGTGCTGTCAGCATTCACCCTATGGTTGTTGAGCTCTTACTATGTACCCAACAGTATTCTCAAGACTTCAAAGGTGTAAACTTATTCCATCCCCATGACAGCCCTATGTAGTGTGTTAATATTTTAGAAGTGTGTTAGCTGGGACATGGAAAGATGAAGTAATGTGCTGGAAGTCACCTAACTGATATGTGGTGAAGAAGCCTGGTTTTACACCCCAGCAGCCTTGTCCCAGGATTCCAAACTCCTAACTACTAGGCAACAAGCTCTCCAGAAGAAATCATTAATTTTGCCAGTGGTTTAGTAGTATGTAATGTCACCTGGGAGTATTCCTAGGTAAGGTGACATTTTTTTCTGCTTAACCCAATGACAAAATATGAATCAAGTCCATGGTCTTTTTAGATTCAACCAACTTTAAAACTTATGCTTTATTTGGGATTAATTTTAGATAATACAGATAATAAGAGGATCTCTCCTATATCCTCTCATTCAGTTTATGACTTTGCTTCTGTCCCTCATCTCTGTGGGACATGTACCAAAATTAAGAAGCTAGCGTTGATATTTACTAAACTCTTTAAATCAAGAAAGATTTGTATTAGGGTTATAACCTCTCCTTATGTTTATTCTGAGCTAATAAAGAGGTTGGATTTTATGAAGAAGAATGGGGTAAAGAAGTTGGAAATGTCTGAAGAAGAATGCAGCATCAGGATCAGAAGAAAGTTTATTAACAACCAGTGATATACAGATGACTCAACCTTGCTTGTTGAAAATGAGGAGAACCTGAAGCAATTTCTGATGAAGAGCAAGGATTACAGCCTTCAATATGGATTAGAACTCAATGCAAAGAAGATCCAAATCCTTACAACTGGCCCAATCGTTAGCATCATGATAAACACAGAAAAGGTTGGCCTTGAGGATTTTGTCTTGCTTGGATCTACAATCAGTACATGTGGAAGCAGCTGTCAGGAGTCAAGCAGTGTGTTGCACTGGGTACATCTGCTGCCCAATACCGCTTTAAAGTGTTGAACAGCAAGAGGATTGACAGGAGTCTGACTATGCTATAGTATTTTCAATAGCCTCCTATGCATGTGAAAGTTGGACACTGAATACAGAGGACCAAAGAGCAATCTATGAATTTGAATTATGGTGATGGTGAAAATTTTTGTAAGTACTGTGGACTGTTGAAAAGACAAAAAAAGTCTGTCTTGGAAGAAATACAGCCAGAAAACACCTATGTTAGACAGGGTTCTCTAGAGAAACAAATCCAGGACACTAATGTGTGTGTATACATATACATATATACATATATAATCATAAGAAAGAAATGGTTAATTAATCTATAAAGCGGTACAAATGGCTCAGTACAACTCACTTCCATGAGATAGCTAATATACTGGCAGTCTTTCAAGTCTTCAGGACCACTGGGTAGTCCTCTGTAGAGCAATTCAGGCAATCTGACCATAGGCAGCAAACAGCAAGGCAGGTCACCAACAGTCAGCCATAGGGCAGGATCCGACAGTTTCCAGCTCCAGCGATGGATACTCTATTAGTGTAGGGAAGCAGGTCTTGAAGGAACCTCAAAGTACAGCGACACAGTCCACGGGTTAGGTGCCCCACAGGTACTGTAGCTTATAAATTGAGCCAGAGAACAATATAAGGCAGCCACACACTGGTCTGATCATCAAAGAGCAAGAGACAAGAAAGGTGAGGTTCACTGAGCCATTTATCTTTCTGCCCTTTAATTAATCGCACATGTGTTCATTGGCCAGGTTGGCACAATAAACCTGCCTATCACAGCACCTTAGGGGCAAGGATGACAAGACTTCATCTTTGGTAATAATTATAGCCAAGAAAATCCTGTTGGGCAATTCTACTCTGGAACATATGGGTCAGAATTGATTGGATAGCAAGGGATTTGTCCTTTTAGTTTCTCACACCAGACATGACACCATTTCACTGAAAAAAGTTTTCTGAGAAACACAGACTGGGCTGACTAGAGAAACAAATTCATTGACACTCAAATATATGTAAAAGATAACTTTATATCTAGATGTAATTATGATTCAATGAAACATCCCAGCCCCTACAGATTAAGTCCACAAATTTGATATTAGCCCATAGGTCCAATATTACCCCATGAATTCCTACTTAGACTTATGCAACACATGGAATGATGCCAAAGGCAGGAAGATCACAAGCTGGCAGGTAGAAAACCCTGTGGATTCAATAGAAGTAGATGTGTCTCCAGGGCTCTGCCATCAGTGTGGCTCTGTGTGGGTTATCAACAGGAATGTGAAACTAAGAGTGTGTCCCACCGCCAGGGAGGAAGCTCCTAGGATCCTCCTGGTGGGTGTGACCTTGTGATCTAATTGATAGGCTAGCTTCTGCCCCTACACTGCATTATCAAGTTAACATGAAATTATATAATAGCCACACGCAGCAATACAGAGATAGAGCAAAAACAAAATTAGAAGCCTATTCCATCTCATCAAAGGCCTGATAATAGACAGAGTCAAAGGAACATGAGTGTCTATAAGGGGTTTAGATCCCAAACTCCCCAGTGCCCACACAGCAAATACATGCCGTGGGCCGGTCACATGAAGAACGAGGCTGGAGAAGTGCGGAGACTAGCTACATGTGTAGATCACAGTTCTTTTGGCTTCAGCGGTTAAGTGTAGTCAATGCTGAAGGAGTCCTGACTGAGGAGAGAGACATGACCTTTAAAGGCAAGGTGGGCAATTCAAATCCCATGCATAGCTTCACGGCAAAAGATGTGGCAGTCTGCTTCTGTGAAGATGATTGCTGGTGTTTGGTGCCCTTTGGTCTATTCTGAAAGAGTATGGCCTTGGAAACTCTATGGGGCTGGGCTGCTCTGTCTGAGAGGCTCACTATGAGTCTATAAACCAACTGGGGGCCAACATGGATGGCCCAACTACTAGAGTAAAGGTCGACAGTGCAATGGAAGTAAAGCCTGATGGGTCATCTGCTTCGGAAAGATCATAGCCATTGAAGACTTTGTGTAGTGCAGCTTCTGGTGTCACCAGGATTCACTGGGGATGAATCAGTGCAGAGGCAACCATAGCTGGTAATGTTTTTTTCTCTCCTAAAGAAGCACATATTATTTATAATTTTTTAAATCTAACCATTAAAAACTCTGTAGGCAGAGATTACTTTATGAGAAAAAATTTGAGATGTATTTTAAATTTCTACTTAGATGACTGTAGTGTTTAATAAAACTGTTCTTTCCCAAATTATTTAAAACAAATTAATGCTTCTAATTCTTTAGGCTCTGCCCACAGATGACAAACGTATTAAGACTTTAGCTGCTGAAGCGAATGAGTAAATTGCATTTAAATACCAACATTATAAATCTGTTTGTTCTGAAATCTTCCTCCCAATGATTTCTCCACCCTCTTACCTCCCTCTTCCAAGCCAAGAAGGTCACTCTTTCTGACTGTAGTGCAGAATTATACTTCTGTTTTAGATGGTACTGTTAGTCATCACATTAGTCATTTTGAACTTCCATGAAGCAGTATTGAAGCCTTTTTTCCCCCAACTACACGGGTCGCTATAAGAAATGAAACCACCCTGTCTCCACTTCTCACTCCAATGGCTTGCTGGATGTATATGGGAAATGGGAAATGCCCAGAGGAGTGCAAGTAGCTGACAGAAACACCAACACCGCACACTGTTGCATCTCGGCTCAGCATAATCCCTCATCAAGAAGAAAGTTTCTTTCCCCTGCACAATTTTCTCAGTGGTTAAGCTACTTTTTTTTGCAAAATTAAATGACAGTTATACAAAAAAAAAAAAACTGAGAAGTTCGCAGAGCAGCATGGGATGGGTATTGTGACTCATAGCAGCCCTTTAAAGTGGGGGGAGGGAACTCATCCTCCCTCCTTCCCCCCCTTCCTATGCCCCCAAAACAATAGGATTGTTTCCAGGGATATAATTTTGCATTTCCATTTCTTCCCAACACACAGTGGAAAAAAATTGCAAAAGTGGAGCCTGAAACCAGAAAGTCATGCAGAGCTTTGTGTGTGCTTGGGAGGAGGAGAGGGGGGCCAAGGAACAGAAAGGAAGCCGAAATCCATTGTGCTGCGCTGGTCTGCAGCCAAACCACCCCACTTGCTCTGGCTTCTGTTGCCTCAGGGAGTTTGTTTTTCAAGCTTTGTATGGTGGAAAAAATATATATGTATTGAGAAATGGGAGGGGGAATCCATTCTCTAAAATGATATTATTTAACCCTATCCAAACAATCTATGATAGATGATTGATAGACAGATGATAGATGGATAAATGGATGATAGATGATAGATACATAGATAGATACATAGATAGATGCAGAAGAAAGCATGCAATTGGCTTTAATTTGTTTTATACACAAGACACCTTTCTAATTGCTGATTCTCGAATGACCAAGCAATCTGAGGTCTTTGATGTTAAAATCTGGAGTTCATTTTCAACTCTTTTCCCAACAATCCTCTAAGGCAGTGGTTCTCAACTTTCCTAAGGTCGCAACCCTTTCATACAGTTCCTTGTGTCGTGGTGATCCTCCAGCCATAAAATTATTTTCGTTGCTACTTTATCACTCAAAGGGGTCACAACCCTCAGGTTGAGAATCATTGCTCAATGGGTTCCCAATGCCTGCTTTGCACATTGAAAGTGGGGTGCGGGAGGGAGGATCTTTCTGTTGGCCTATCAGGTACCTAGAGTGGTGTACTTCTTCAGACCTTGACAGGACAGTGGAGTGGCATGTTGGAACACAGAGGACTGGCAGAGAGCAGACATGTTATAAAAGATCATCTCTCAACCTGTTCATTTCCATGAAAACCAGGGATCTTTTCTTTAAAGAAACTCCTCATTCTTAGAAAGTGGAAAGATTGTGGAAAAGGCTGTTGGCCCTTCTGTATATCAGACTGTTTTCTTTTTATTTTTGGAAAAGAGTAGGAGGGAAAATCACATAACAAACACAAAACTATCAAGTTAATCATTTGGCCTGTTTTGGGTCTTCTCAATGGGGACTGTAATAAATAGATCACAGAGAGCCCATTGCTGCCGAGTTTAATTCTGATTTTTGTAACCAGGTGCTACAGAGTGGAACAGTGGTACGGGTTTCTCATGGCTGTGATTGTCTTAGGAGCAGGTACAGATCTGTCTTCCACTGGGTCATTGTGTGAATGTAAACTGCCAAACTTTGGGTTAGTAGGCAAGATCAAACTGTTTGTACCACCCAGAGATGAGAGAGAAAGAGACATTCATACACACAAACACACATAATACTTACATGGGTGGTGGACAAAGGGATAAAGTGATAGAAGGATGGATAGAGGCATGGATGATGGATGGATGAATAATACACAAGTGTGTGGATGGATACATAGATATAGTTTGGAAGCCTGAATAATGATTCATAGCATAATATATTATGCATATATAATTTATTATGCATGTATATATACCTAACAATATAAAATAAATATATATAGAGTCCATCCACCTTGTCATTGTTAACTGCTGCTGAGTTGGTTCATTACACGAGGCGGTCAAGACCTCCTTCACAAAAGAACACTGCGTCATGCTGCTATATCCGGTGCTATTCCCACCGTCAGTTGCAGCCCAAGCCTTTGTGATACATGGGCTTTCAATACTAATAACTTGGTATGTAAGCAAACAAAAACATGATAACAAGACCAAGTCCTTACTGACAAAACTTGTTGATCCATTGGTTTATCATCAACCAACTTTGTGTGAACTACAGCATTTACTTTGTGGGTTGATGCTGATCATAGCTAAACAAGAATTCAATTCTATCAATATGAAGGTTAGATGGCCAAATTTCAGACACCCACTATGCTCCTTTGCCCTTTTGTATTAAAGCGTCTGTAATGACCTTGACACCACTGAGACAAGTAGTGCTATCTGCCCCGTGATGACAATGGTCACAGGAAGATGAAAGCACACCAACCCTAATGGTCGTGACAGAGAGGATTCCTCCATCTTTCACCAACATTCATCCATTCACCGATCACAAGTGTCTAAGAGATGTCAAAGTCCTTGGGTATCACAAGCAGTTTGTGCTCTGCTACTAATCTAAAAGGTGGTGGTTCCAACCCATCCAGAAATGCTGCAGAAGAAAGGCCTGGCAATAAACCTGACAACCAAGAAAACCCCATGAAGCAGTTCTACTCTCCAACACATGGAGTTTGTCATAAGTCAGGATCAACTCGGTGACTGCACACTTGCGGGGATCTTTGAGATATGCTAGACACTCTGCCATGAGTAAAATGTCACCATGAGACTTATATTCTATTCATGAATGTTTCCTTGGCCATATATTTCGTCCCCACTGCTTACTTGACATTCTGTACACATCTCACCCTCACTGCCATCAAATCAATTTCACTTCATAGAAAACCTACAGGGCAGGGTTTCTGAGATTGTAACACTTTACAGGGGTAGAAAGCTTCATCTTTAACTCTCAGAGCTGCAATTGGTTTTGAACTGCTGACCTTCCTGTTAGCAGCGTAATGTGTACCCCACTGTGCCACCAGGGCTACATCTGTACACTCAGGAAAGTAAAAAGTCTGTCCTGTCAAAAGTGTCCTTGCTATGTCATTTTTTATCAGCAAAAATATTTATTTCTATTTCTGAAGATGTTCAAAAGTATTAAAATTTTTCTTTGAATCTCCTGAGAAGGCAAATCTCTACCAGCGCTCTGTGTCTTTGTACTTCTAAAACAGTTGTGATATTTGCATCAGCTCCTTCTCCCTTTAGAACCTAACCTGGCTATTTCTCTTGGGCAACTTGCCCCTCTGGAGGGAGATGTACAAGGTAAGTTCTACTAGGGTTCCATTCCACACATGCACACGAGTTTATTTCAAGCAAATATGCTGTTACAACCAATAGGTGACAGCAGCCACATCCCCTCAGTAATACCCTTGTCATAATATCATTGGGGTGATGAAAGAAAGAAAGAAAGAAAGAAAGAAAGAAAGAAAGAAAGAAAGAAAGAAAGAGAGAGAGAGAGAGAGAAAGAAAGATCCTATTATAACAGTGGTTTCCAGTGGGGATCTGCTGGATTTGCTACATCCAAGGCAGACAGGTCTGCTCAGAAAGCAATGGGTGACTGTTTTTTGATATTCTAGAGGGGTCGTCTTGATAGATTTTCTGGAGGGACAAAGGACAATTACAGGGCTTATTAAGCAAACAACATTGGTGAGAAAAAGGCCAGGAAGGTTGCACCAAGGAATTTTCCCCCAATACCTCATTTCTTCATTCTTCAAGTGTAGCAAGGACTGGCCTATGAAAATTTTGTTGGGAAACCTAACCTCATCCATCCTACAGACCTGATCTTGATTCTTCAGACTTCTTTTTGTTCCCCAAACTCAAAGACTGTTGAAAAGGAACACAATTTGAGTCCAGCAAAGAATTCCAAACTACTCTTTTGACCTGGTATCAATGGACAAACACAGAAGTGCTAGAGAGTCAGAAAGACTCCTTCAGAAGTGTAGACCTACATGGAGGACACAGTGAGAAACACCAGCATCACATTTTGATCTCTCTGTTTCATAAAGATTTCTATGCCTTTTGACAATTCTTTGGCATACTTTTCTTCAGACTTCTCTCTTTTGTTAAAAATCATTTTATTGGGGGCTCATTCAACTCTTACCACAATCCATACATACATCTATTTTATGCAAAGCACATTTGTACATTTGTTGCCCTCATCAATCACTTAAGCCCTTGGTATTGGCTCCTCTTTTTTTCATTCCCTCCCCATTCCCCCCTCCCTCATGGACCCTTGATAATTTATAAATTACTTTTAATTTTTGATAATTTATAAATTATTATTTTGTCATATCGTACATCGTCCAATGTCTTCCTTCACCCATTTCCTTATTGTCCATACCCCAGGGAGGAGGTTATATGTAGACTCTTATAATCAGTGCCCCCTTTCTACCCCACCATCCCTCTCCCCTCTTGGTATTGCCACTCTTACCACTGGTCTGGAGGGTTTCATCTGTTTTGAATTCCCCATGTTTCTTGTTCCTATCTGTACCAGTGTAGATCCTCTGGTCTAACCATATTTGCAAGGTAGAATTCAGATCATGATAGTGCGAGGGAGGACGCATTTAAGAACTAGAGAGGAAAGTTGCATATTTCATCGTTGCTACACTGTACCCTGACTGACTCATCTCCTCCCTGCTACCCTTCTGTAAGGGAATGTTGCTTCCCCTGCAAAGGGACTCTGGGTCCAGACTTCTTTCTTAATAAGATTCTGTGATTGCTTTCTGGTTTTAGAGAAAATATCAAGATTACCTCTTTAGCTTTCAAACCAGTTACCATAACCATCTTAGCTGCCTTGAATTCATCTTTGAGGCCTTCTTGACCTTCCTTGAAAGGCTTGATCCATCTGAAAATCATTGTTTTATGTGGGGCAGCATTTTCTGTAAACTTGGAATGACTTGGGCAGCAATCACTGAAAGTTCAGCTTTCAATTTCAGAACTGAGGGGTCAATAGCAGCAGAATTTTCTACCCCTACTCTTCAACAAGTTCAGAATATGAAATCAGGTTGTTTCCTTCTCAGAAAGCAGGGTCAAAGCTTCTCTAAAAGATGCATTTGTTCAGTTTTTACCTTCCCCAGATGCATCTTGATAGCAAAGAAAGCTATAAGGAAAAGTAGAAGGTAGGGAGGTTCACAAATTGCAGAAGAGGTTCCATTATGAAGGGCTGCCTTCTTGCTCAGAAATAGCTAGCTAGTTCCAACTTTAGGTCTTAATCTTCCAAACTCAACTCAGAAATCACCTTTAAAAGGTCACAAAGAATTATTGAAATGGTGGCATTTTACTTTAAATCATTTTCTACTGATGAACTTAGCCTTTTCTTAAAGATACTAGAATTGTAGTCACCAGCCTCAAAGGTCACTCACACTTCAGTAATAATATGTTACTGCCTGTGGTCTTTTGCTGGCTGTGCTATTAAGGATTTGCTTCTATCCATGCACTCATGTCAACTCGCATTTTCCCCCCATTTTTTCTTGCTCATCCCATATCTACCCCCATAATGTCTGCATTCTCCTGATGTAAGCAAAATGTGTATTGGTAATGATTTGGTTTTTGTTTTGTTTTTAAGTATAAATCAGATTTTAGCCTTGGAGAAATATCAAACCTTTAAAGCACTCCATACAGTCAAGAGTTTTGAGTTGGGAGAGTATAGTAGGGTGATGTTGAAAAATAAAATATAGGCTTGATCCCTGGACCAGATTGATCAATCAGAACATCCGTGAGCATAAAATAAACAAGTGGGTGGTATTCTCAAATACTTTGCTTTGCAAATGTGATGAATACCGCATGGGTCTTAAAGGCATGTGTGTGCAAGTAGCATTTGTACTTGACAAATTTCACTCTCCATTTTGGGGGTGCTGGAGGGTGGGGGTTGGTATTCAACCTTTTTGGCATGCCTGAAAGAGAAGGATTTAAGTCAAGTTCATTATCTCTTTAGTGCAGAAGTCTGGGAAATGAAGAGGCTAGACCAGGAGACTCAATCCAGCCAGCATTTCTTTTTTGTTTTTCAAGCTGCCCTGACAATAATGCGGCAGGGTGAAAAGATCAGGAACACTTTATACACATTGTGCTAATTACTGCAAGTACTTAAAGTTGTAATTAGCTTATTATACTGCAGAGATCCTAACATGGCATGTCTTTCAAAAGAATTTCTCTCCAGATCATTAGTGGGAAAGCTAACAACATCTGCTTCAAATAAAATCAACCAATTAGCACAGGCAACTCCACATAGTTTGCAATCAGAGAATTATATTGTGCCAAGTGCTAATTTCAATGTGAATGCTATCTCCTTCTCATATCCTACGCTTCTCTGCCAGCACAGCTGGTGTTTAACACCACTGACTTCAGCGAAGTCTCCAAAAACTTATGTTAATTTGAAATAACCTAATCAGAAGTGTGCAATACAGACTGAGGTTGATCTCAGCTTAATTAAAACTGACCTTGTCATTTTACTGCCTGTAAAACACCATTATCTCTCCATTTATCACTCAACTCCCACAAATAGTGCATTTATGCGAAAACCCAGGAAGACGGGCTCCAAACCACTCGAGCTATTTTCAGAAGTACCATGAGTACTGGAGTTTAATGGAAGGAGAGGTCTGCCTATAAGTACAAGGCAACAAGAAAGGTAATTCAGCAGACTCAAAATAACTTGTCAGCCCTACCCATGAAGGCTGTCTCTGCCCACTTCCGTTGGCTCCAATGGCACATTCACTCCAAAGACTGACAGGCATTAGCAGATGTGAAGGCTTTCATTTTAAAATTAATATCTCACCCGGTACCTTTCAGAGAGCTGAATCGTTCAATCAATAAGCATGACATGGCAGGTGTGATGTGTACAAGGCACTAAATTCTTCTGCCAAAGGTACTAGAAAACATCTGCTCACATGCGTGTGTGTGCATGTCAATGGATGAACTGCTGGGAAGAATGATTACAAGTGGAATATGTCATACTCTTGCATTCACTAAGAAAAATTTTTTAAACAAACTAATACCATATTTTACACTGTATGCCTGCCATCAAGCATATCTTGCTTAACTTGCAATAAGTCATAATCTTGTGTTTGTATGTAACCAACTGTCTGTCAAATTAAATAGCCTCCATTCTGATTTTCTCACTTTAGTTTGTTTTTTTGTTTGTTTGTTTGTTTTTAAACAGGAACGATCAAGTTTATTGGACCATGGCTTAGTACAGGCGCTGGGGCTGGCCCATAGTGCTCTTGATGTACAAGGCCCGGACATTCTGCCAATTCTTCTTCAGGGACACCAAAAAGTTGACAGCCAAGTGGATGTTGTACACGAGCTCATTGTCTGTCATCTTCACGTGGCCAACTGCCACCACCAGACACAACACCTTCTTCATCTGGAACTTGATGGTGGACTTCACCTCGTCGACCTTGGCCACCATGGTCTCATCGTGGGTCAGCAGGGAAGGGAACTTGCTGGCCTTATTCATGCCTGGACTCAGAATTCGGAGAATCTGCTTGATCAGGGACTCAGAGGCCAAGAAGGCGTCATATTTCTTGGCCAACTTTTTGACCAGCTTCTTATTCTTGTTCAGCTTCTTCAGTGCCTCGATGTCCATGTGCAGGATGTCCACGTCTTTGGCTTCGTCGCAGTGCTGCTGGTCGCCGAGGACACACACAGAGAACTTGGGGCGCGGCGTGGACTTAAGCCTGACAGTGCCCGAGAAGCACTTGTCCTTTCTGGGGGTCGTGGTTCTTCCGGCGTATCTGCAGCTCCACCATCTCCAAGAACTTCTGGCGCTTGCGCTGGTTCCTGTGCAGGACTTCCCGCACTGCCTTGTAGAGGGTGTCGCGAGAGACTTTGCTGCTCATGGTTCCTAGCGGGGCAGCAACTGGAAAAGAGACTAGTTTGCTTTTTTTAAAATGCCTCCAGACTCTCCTAGCTTTTTTTTTTAACCTCCATCATAACTTATTTCATAAAGCATTCAAAACCATGTGAAAGACACTGGAAGACATATCCATGAAGCATAGACAGTTCCTGGGTTATGGACAAGTTAAATGTGTCTTGGAAGTTGAATGGTATTTTAGTCAGAGTCAGTGCATAGGGTTCTTATATCACCTTCATTTAGTGCGTGGAATGACACAAACCCTTGTTAAGGATGTAACAGCTACATGTGCAGCAAGTGAGAATGATTGTGATGAAGACTGTAGAGAGTAGAGCAGCAGTTCTTAAACTGTAGGTCACAACTCTTTGAGGATCAAATGACCATTTCACAGGGGTTGCCTGATTCATAACAGTGGCAAAATAACAGTTATGAAGTAGCAATGAAGATAATTTTATGGCTGGGAGGTCTCCCCAACACGAGGAATTGAATTAAAGGTTCGCAGCATTAGGAAGGTTGAGAACCACTGGAGTAGAGGTTAGTTCTTGAGCCCTGGTGGTTAAAGCACTTGACTACCCACGAAAGGCCAGGGGTTCCAAACTACCAGGTGATTCACAGAAGAAAGATGTAGCTGTGTGCTTCCATAAAGTCTTACATCCTTAGAATTCTATGGGGGTTAGTTTTATGAGGACAAACCAAAAAACTAGGAGGATTCCAATCCATATATGCATGCGTTTGTTCCAAGTAAAACATACAGATATGTAATCACTGGAAGACTGCAGACAAATTCTCTCAGTAATACACTTGTTTTAGTCTTATTGGAATGCAAAAAAATCCAAAAAAAAGCTACTTCTTGTGCCATAGAAGAACATGATTTGGAGATCAGAACTAATATCAAAAATTTAAGAAAACTCAACTAGATATTTTTTCCAAATCACTGAAGTTTTCCAAATCATTCCAAGTTTATGGCAATGTGGCTCCACATAAAACAATCAATTTCAAATTGATCAAGCATTTTAAGGAAAGGCGGGAAGACATCAAAGATGGATTCAAGACAGCTAAAAAAGGAACTGTTTTTTTTTGTTTTGATTTGTTGGTTTGTTTTGGCTTGGCTCGACTGGGTTTGCATGCCAAAGGGATAATCTTGATATATTTTCTCTAAAAACACAGACGAATCATGGAAGCTTATTAGAGACGTTTTAAGAAGGTTGAAGACTGAATTAATGAGAAAAGATCAGAAAAGTATTCAAAGAACATTTTAAAAGAATACAATTGGAGTTCCATAAGGATGCCAAAACTGCCATTTTCACATGGTGTAAATCAAAGAGTATAGAATTCTTCTGGGTAGAGTTAGACTGATGGAAGTACCAGCTTTGGAAATGTATAAAACTAGATTAAGGATATGTTGAGATACAATAGCTTCACACTTTGATATTTTTAATTAATAAAGATTTTTATTATTTGTAGCAGTGCTTTTTTCACTTGCTCATGTACTTGGTCCGATAGGTTGGTACAAACTGAAATTAACTCAAAGGCAGGGTTTTGTAGAAGTTGGCTCAATTGTTTCATAATTGTTAGATAACTGTCGTAAGGGAAAGTATGTCTTATCTTTAAGTTGGACATTTATAAACTGGTGATTGTTTTTAAAAGGAAGAAAACACAAAGAATAGACAATCCATTATTTTCAAAATAAAGACAAACATACAAAAGCAGCATCATTCAGCTGATTCCAAAACCCAATACTTTTGAAGTATAAGACAATGTTCATTAATCTCCAAAGTTGAGTTTAGTGAAACAAATTGATTTATTTTTTTGGGGGGGGGGGGCATCACTGCCTTTGGTGGTCGTGGGCATTACCGAATGCTGCTTCTGAGAGCCACAGCTGGATTTGAACTACCAAGCCCACTGGCCGCAATCCCGCACTCAACCACTTACACCACTGGGGCTCAGCCCCGAATGAATTGATTTTTAAGTTTTTCTAAACTTCTTTCCACTCCATGTTTTCAATGTCATCCATACCAGGGATGGATTTGTTTGTTTTGACATAATTTTTCTCAACATAGTATACACCTATTTCTTGTGATTAAAGTCAGTAACTATAGGAAGCATCCCCAAGTCACAAGAATTTTAGTATGGTTGCTCTTTGAAAACAGTTATCACTGGAAGTTGTTGTTGTTTTTGTTGTTAAGTATCATCAAATTGGTTTTGACTTATAGTGACCCTACAACAGAAGTAAACACTGGCTGGTCCTGCACCATCCTCAAAATTGTCCTTCGGTATAGGCCCATTGTGTTAACTCCTCTTTTTGAAGGTCTTCCTCTTTTTTGCTGCCCCTCTACTTTTCTAAACATGATGTCCTTCTCCTGGGACTGGCCTTCCCTGATGACCTGTCCAAGGTACATAAGACAAAGTCATGTCATCTTGACCTGTACGGAATATCCTGGCTGTATTTCTTTGAAGACAGATGTGTTTGGTCTTTGGGCCGGCCTTAGTATTTCTGGTATTCTTCACCAGCAGCATGATTCAAATGCACTGATTCTTCTTTGGTCTTCTTTATTCAAAGTCCAACTTTCACAGGACTATGAGGCAATTGAAAGTACTATGGCTTGGATCAGGCACACTTTAGTTCTCAAGTTAACATCCTTGCTTTTCAACCCGTTAAAGAGGTCTTGTGAAGCAGCTTTACAAAGTGCAATGTGTCATTTGTTCTCTTCACTACTGTTTCTATGAGTATTGATTATGGAGCCAAGCAAAACAAAATACTGGACAACTTCAATCTTTTGTCCATTTATCATGAGCTACCCATTTGTCCAGCTGTAATCATTTTGTCACTTGAGATTGTCTATCCTAAAATCAACATTCTTGAAAGGCAAATATATTAATTGGCAAAATATGGGGACTGCACCTTCTAAAGACGATAGCTAAAGACAAAGCTGATGCATAAACAAATGATGGTGCCTGAATATCAAAAGATATGGAGTTGGGGGTCTTAAAGACATGAAGATGAACAAGTGGCCATCTAGCTGAGAAACAACAAAACCCATATGAAAGAAGCACAGCTGCCTGGGTGTTCACAAGGTGTTGAGGGGATCAGCTCACAAGGAATCCAAGACAGAAGAATCTCTCAGGCTCATTGATGAGAATGAAAATAATGTGAGGCTGGAGGGAAGGTAGAGTAGGAAGGGAGAACAGATTGCAAGGATCTATATATAACCTTCTTCCTGGGGGACGGACAGCAAGAAGTGGGTGAAGGGACATGTTGGATGGTGTAAGATATGACAAAATAATAATAATTTATAAATTATCAAGGGCTCATGGGGGAGGAAGGAGTGGGGAGGGATGGGAAAAATGAGGAACCAGGGACTCAAGTAGAAAGCAAGTGTATTCAGAAGGAGGGGGGAAACAAATGTACAAAAGTGCTTGACACAATGGATGTATTGTGGATTGTGATAAGAGTTGTATGAGCCCCCCAATAAAATGATTTAATAAAAAATAAAAATAAATTTAAAAAAATATGGGAGTTGAAGTTAGGAAGACTGAGAAAAAAATATTACATTATGTTTTACTCTAGACCAGCTAAAATCAAGGCTCCATTACTTCCTTGGAACTAATGATAGAGAAGTAGTTTCTGCCACAGGCTGGCTAAATAGCTGTTTGTATTGTGTTTTCATTTCAAAGGAATGGGAGATTTTAATAATTAAGTTGCTTACTGAAATAAGCAAAGAGCTTCGAATGACTATATACTTTACCTGCTTGAAAGGAATTGTTTTCTCATTTGGCTTAGTACTGTCATGTCTAGAAAGTCAGTACAGTAAGTCCCTAGATTATGAGCATCCAAATTACAGACAACTCCTATCTGTCCATTACTATCATGTAAATTTGCCCTTACTTTGAAACAATTGAACCAACCCTAATTGATAAAAATCATGCATCCCATTTCCCTTCTCTTTCTGCACATGTAGCTTTTACATGATTGACAAGTCTTGGAACCATTTTCTTGGACTAAAGGAAGATTACATAGGAACCATATGTCACTCCAATTTACCTACAAATTCCACTGAAGAACCCAGTTCAGAACCAATCTCATTCATTATCCAGGGACTGCCTGAATAAATGGTACACACAGCAAAATGAATGTTGATTTACCCTCAGGTCACTGGCTTACCCCAGCTCCACACGCATATTGGTGGATGCTTTTTCTACAATCCAACAAGCCTCCTTTCTGCTCTAGCATGTTGTTCACCATTCCCATATTGACAACTCTCTGCCAGTGAGTTAATTCATACTCATAGAAAAACTGGTACTATCTTGAATTGTTTATTCTTATCCTGTTTTATCTTAGTTGTGTCGTGATAGGGCCAATCTCAGTGGATCTATAAGGAGATGCTAGGTCTCATGGAACAAATAGAATACGGTACCAAAATTCTTCAATTCTGATATTGGTTCGACCAATTCTATGTCATTGGCATTTATTGCTTCTTTTGAGCAACTTAAAGCAGGAATTTCTGTCTTAGTCATCTTTGTGCCCCTAACATTAATCAAGTAAGGCATATTGTCAGAATTCAATATATATTTGCTGACTAAATGAAGTAATAAATATATTGATGTGATCTATTAAAGACATAAACATTTAAACATTATTCTGAAATAGCATAATCCTCTGAAGTTTGGAGCTCTAGTGAGCTAGGGTTGGTTACATTCTGGACTGCTCGCCACAAAGTCAAAACCACCAGTCACTCCTCAGGAAAAAGATACAAAGAAAGAGTTGCACATCTGGGAAACCCATGGGGCAGTTCTACTATACCCAAAAGTAGAGGGTCCTTATGAATAGGAATCAACTCAATGTTAGGGAGCTTAGAGCTTCTGAAGTTTAGAATACCCATCTTAAAAATTGTTGAATTTAAAATATAAGCTGCTGGTTGTAAACAATAGGCATTTCTGAAGCTTTTTCCTGGGGTATCATGGTTCCCTTAGAGTCCTTTGTGGACCCAAGGAATTGAATCCATTCAGTAAGATTCTATTAAAGTTTCTGATGTTTACTATCACTTTAAAAAAACCACTGTCATTGAGTCAATTTCAATTCATTTAGTAGACCTGCCTTTGTGCTTCATGGGAGCAGGCAACTTCCTCTTTCCTCCAAGGAACAACAGGTAGGTTAGAAACACTAAGTTTGCAGTTCTACAGCTCAGTGCACAGTTCACAGGGTTCTTTTTACCAGGACTTACTGCCATCAAGTTGATGCCGACTCATGGAGACCCAGTAGGACAGGTTTTTGAAACACAGGTGACATAGCTTTCAGCAGCATGTTTCTCAAACTAGGTGTTTAAAATTTAGCCTCTGGTACAATTTCCATCTCCAGATTTTTGTAGCACACAGACAAGATCTTTCATGAAGTACAATGCTGTCTATCATAGGAAAATATTTGTATGTCCACAACGAAATCCAATTAATACAAATGCTACTCAAATCTCTGCACTAACCACTAAAGTTAGGGATTAAGAAGTTGGAGAAGCCTACCAACTTTTGCTAAAGATACCACAATTTAAAATAGTTGCAGCAATAGTTATAGGGAGTTGGCGGAAAATCAAGCCAGATTCAGAAGACCGTGCAGAAGAAGGGTTTTCATTGGTGATGTTGGAAGGATCTTGGCTGAAAGCAAAGAAAGTCAGAAAAATATGTGTGTTGTATTGACTATAATCTACAAAGGCATTTGACGGTGTGGCTCATAACAAACTATGGATCACATTGAGAAAAATGGGAATTCTGGAATACCTCATTGTTCTGATTCAAAACCTGTACAGGGACCACGTGATACTTGTTTGAACAGAACAAAAGGATACTCACTCAAACATGCACACGCACACATACACATGAGTCTGCCAGTACATTCTTCCACATAGTGACCCTGTGGAGAGAGTGCAAGTGCCCCTGTGGGTTTCCAATATTGTAATATTTTTAGAGCAAAAGATTCATTTTTCTCTTGTGGAGCTGCTGGTCTGAAGTGGGTTTTCACTGCTGACCATGTAGATACTAGCCCAATTTGTACTCCACTACACCACCAGATTTCTTCTAAGGGGAGACTGCACAGTTTCAATTCAGGAAGGGCGCATATCTGGGTTGTGTCCTTTCACCATATCTATCGGTAGGCTGAGCAAATAATCCCAGAAGCTGGGCTATCTCAAAAAGAATCCAGTGTGGGGATTAGAGGAAGGTTTATGCAATGACCTTGGTGTCTGAAAGTACCCAACAAAAAATTATGATTATTTCAGTTGCTTTGCAAACTGGAAACCCACATAGTGCTAGCTATAATTTAAAAAAAAAACAACTAAGAATTAAAACTAGCCTCCTAGACATGGAAAGAGTTCTCCATTTAAAATATTTATTGCTCCATTTAAAATATTTATTCCTCCATTTAAAATGTTAAAAAATATTTTTTCTTTTACAGTTTTATTAGCACATAAGCCACATTTCATACAATTCAATAATTCAATCATATCAAGAAGAAGTGTACAATCATTACCACAATCTATTTTAGGACATTTCTTTTTATGGTTAAATCGCTTTTAAAATTAGTTGTATAATCAAAATCAGTTCTAGTGTTTCCTTCCCCCATACACATACATTTTTTTCCTCCCCTGTCGCCTCAGTTTTCCTATCTCCTACCCCTCATTCGTATATCCCCTATAAACTCTTACATCAGTTATTGACACTCCACATCCACTACTTCTGTGCTTCACAAACTGGAAAACCCAACAGAAACAATAAGCAACAAAAAACCAAAATAAAATGGTAAGGATAAATAATGATAATATAAAGATAGCTACACAAATAATGGATAAGAAACAGAAGACCGCCATCAGTTTCAAAAAGCCAGGGAAGAAATTTTGTCATGGAGAAAGCAAGAAATGCTTGTATCTAGAACAATTCCAGGTTGGGTTAAGAGTTAAGAGGGAGATTAACTGACCACATAGCAAGGTTGATCCAATATAATCACGATTACAATGATCTCTAGCTGATAGTAAAGCTGTTTGAAACCCTTGCCTGTGGCTTCATCTTACTAGACACTCTGAAGATGGGTGTTAGACTCCTTCTGTCCTCCATAACATTCTACAAATTGAGTGCTCACAACTTAAGCTCTGATACTTTCCCCTTCATCATATTTGAATGCTGTCATTGTCATCATTGGAACACACAGAGTGATTTGCTTCTTCCATGTCGACTTAGTCACTTAGATGACTGCTTGTTTTAATACAATCCTTTAAGAGACCAGACAACATTCTGATTGACAGCCAGGGACTACCTGTTTTCTTCACCACACTTTCAAAATCTTTACTATTTATTAGAGAATCATTCATACAGAAAGTACAACTATAGCCAAAACCAAAGAATCCAAAGAGTGTCTCTACTGACCTATACATCATTTTTTCTAGAATCAAAATGAGTAAGAGAACCCAGAATTAATAATTGAGACAGCTGATTAATAGGAAAGAACTATGTCCTTGTCCAAAGTCTGACTCCATTTTGTTTTTTAGCTTAGGTACTTATTCAAACTACATAATGTCATTTCTGTACATTTTTACTGTGCTATCCTAACATCAAGAGATTAAGAACTCTTGGGAAAGAATTAGGGGACTTTATTAAAACCATAATAACCATAAAACCCACTGTTACCAAGTTGATTCTGCCTTATAGTGACCCTATAGGACAAAGTCAGACTGCTTCTTGGGGTTCTAAGTCTGCAAATCTTTAGTGGAACAGAGCACCCCCTCTTTTGCTGTGGAATGACTAGTGGACATGAACCATGGGCCTTGCAGTTAGCCCTCCCAACTCTATTCTACCAGGGCTGACTTGGATTCCACATATATTCAGTCTCCATTGAGTTCTATCTGACCATTGATTAGAAAAGTAAAAAGTTTTGCCGTGAGGTCAAGTGTTACTGTTGAAAACCCCTGGCCTGCCCAGGGAAGAGCAATCTTGCCCTCAGGAACTTGTGCGGGTGTGCTTTTGATGAAAATTGAGGTACTGGATTCAATATTTGTGAATCATGCCCCAATCAAATGGTCAGAAAGCCTCATAATCAATGTTATAAACTTTTCTCATCTGCAATAGTGTACATATCCCCTCCTGGTCCCTTTCCTACTTCTATAGCCCTGAAACTGTCTGGAATGAATTGATCTGCTGTCAGTCATCATTCTGTGATGAATTTCCTTTGTTTTCCAAGCTTTAAACATTAGCTACATAGTGGCAAATCCTTTGGATATCATTATAACCTCATGATAGTCTCCCTCATCTGAATAATTCATTCTTATCTTTGTCCTGTCTAAGACTTAATAAAGAATAATGAAACCAGCTGCCTCACTCCCTTGGAAGGCAAAGGACTTCAAGCTGAAAGGATCTGATTTATAATCGGTCGTGAATATCCTCTTACACGGTTGCTAGGAGGCAGAATTGACCAGGTAGCGAGGTGGGAGTGGAGGGTTTACCTTGTCTTTGTGTCTCTGATTATAAAAACCTCTCACTATAGGAACACTGGGTTGAAAACACCCTCGACCATGTGTTCACCATATTTGAGGTTTGTTTTATTATTCCTCTATAAAATGTTAACAGAGATTCCAGCTTGTTCTTATCCAGATTTAAACTAAAATAGTTTAAGGAATCATGATGGTATAGGGTTCAGGGCTCCACTGCTTAGCAAAATCTTGGCAGTTTAAACCCATCAGCCACGCTTCATGGGAGAAGATTGTGCAGTCTTTTTCTGTGACATCCTATGAGACAGTTATGCTGTGTCCCACAGTGTCCCTAAGAATCTGAATCGACTTGACAGCTCCAACTTAAAATAATGGAAGCTTAAATTTTTCCCACTGATGTTTTTTATGTCCTTTAATCAGCAAGCTAGGACATTGCAAGCATGTTAGTGCTGACTGTAGTTTATGACCCACGAATTTTGGTTGACTTCATTGTATGGTGACCATTCTAGTTTTTCAAGGACTCACTCAACTTCACTTTTTCTACTGTTGTACAAGTAGATATGATATTTCAGATCCTGTACCCCAATTTGGGATGTAAAAATTGGGATTTCCATTTACAGTCATGAGTTCTTAACTCATTAAAATGTCTAGTGAACCGAAAACCTCACTGCAGGTCAGTGGGATTATGCTCCCAAACTTAAATATCTGATGGAGGTATCAACAGAAATACGTGTGCATGACTTGTGTGCCACTTTTTATGTAGATTTATGAAATAATGGGAGGGAATTCCCAAGGAGGGATTTGGAATAATGTTGCATTTGCAAAACCTAGGAATCAGAAATTCCCCTATGTATGGCCCCCTTTTCCCCTCTTGTTCTCTCACGGCATGCTAACCCTTCTTGCTGCACATAGTCTAACAACTTCCATGCCAAGAAGCCCAGACAATGGAGGATATTTGTTTACTGTTTGTAAACATCGGACTCCAGTGTTGCCAGCAGATGCCCTTGATTCACTGTGAAATGAGGAGGATGGGAATTAGAGAAAATCAGTGTACATTGTGTGTCCAGCTGAGATTGCTGTGGTTGCTGGCAAAGCCAGCTCCAGGCAAAACTTCAAAGCACGAAAGTTTATCTTTTGGTAACCTTTCCCACTACAGTCCATCCCTTTTAAACTGACCATCTCCCTTGTACCTCAGTTTCTCTCGATTCTTTAGCATCATTTTTCATTTTCTCAAGATTTATGATATTTCTGGTAACATGGAGATGAAAGACCAGCATCATATTTCTGATAGAATCTCATATTTCAAGAGGGAACTGCTGGAAATGCAAAATGCTTACCAATAACAATAGATTTCTAAAGCATAAATGCCTTGTGCCATATCAGGCAAGTGACAAAAATAATGTTTCAACCACGGCAAAGGATCTGAGGTTTTATCTAACCAGCAAGTGAACAAACCATCCAGCAAAACCTCATCGAGGCAGCAGAAGACATGAGTCTTCTGGGTCAGAGGCAAAGAACTTCATTAATCACAACACAGAGTAGCCTGAGCGGCATGTTCATCTAAGTTTCCTTTGCCTGTCTTGTTCCACAGGGTGACACAGTGGGACCCAAAGGATGCTATGTATGCTGTAGGTTATGTCACAGCTGAAGAAGCCCAACTTGAAGGAGCCTGAATCTTCTCTAATAGGCAGCTACTTCCTGACTTTTCATCTCTCTGGGAGAAATGCTCCAGAGGGAGACACTATATCATACAAGGCCACCTACCATGCAGATACCTTTGTAAGTTGAGTCCAGAACAAAGGTTTGCTTAGAAATTTGCAAAAATGCAGGAGACCCACAGAGGATGGTTTTCTAGCATGATTAAGATAGAGCTTTATCACTTAGGGACCACAAATGAGAACTCAGAGCCTGCTGCTTTTTCCCGGGGAATGAATAAACAGGTTTTCTATAGTAACCAGGTATTAATTTTGCTAATACGAATAACCCCTCTCATATTCAGGCCACACGATGCTGTTTTTGAAGTTCTCACTCGCTTTGCCCTACTCAAATGAAAATGCTATTCCTCTCGCCCTTCTTCTGAAGACCAATAGCAATTCACTTGCCATTCTTAGTCTACTCAATAAAACATAGAGTCTTTTCTATCGTGGCTAAGCTTCTGGAATATAAGAATTATGTCTTAAATTCATGCTTTTTTTGGTCATTATCCTCAAATTGGTTCCAGTTTACAGAGAAGAATTTCTTATTTAGCTATCTTTTTTTTCATGTTTAATCACTTTATTGGGAGCTTATACATCATTTCTCACAATACATAAATACATATATTGTGCCACGCTTCTTCACATCCCTGCAGCTGTCATCGCTCTCTGAACCTCCATCTTTCCATCCGAGCCTCTGACCTCAGCCTCCCATCCCTTCCCCTCCATCCTTGCTCGCCACTCCCCCACCAACTCTCGATACTCCATAAATTAATGTTTTGTCATAACTTACACTGCTCGATGTCTCCCCTTGCCCTCTCCCCCAGTGTCTGTTCCCCTGGTAGGGGGTTATAGGGAGATCCCTGAAGTTATTTTCCAAAGTAGATAATCTCATCTTTCTCCTGCTAAGGTGAGTTTGAACCACTGATCTTGTGGTTAGCATCTCAGTACATAGCACACTACTCCACCAGGACTCCAGGAAATTATGTTAGCTACAATAAGTAGAGTCATCATTTGTTGGTCCAATCAATAGACAACAATTAATTGTTCATTACATATCTGGGACTTAGTAGGAGAAAGGTAGAGCAAGTGGACATGGAATCAAGAGGTTTGGATCCAAAATTAAGCTCTTCATAACTTTGGAGAAAGTGGTTAACCATGATAGGCTTTGGCTTTCCAAGGGTGTCTTAGGATTCATGTTCACGTGATTTAGTAAGAAAGCATTCCCAGTAAAGGCCAGTAATAGTTTGGGCCTGAAAGCAGGAGGATGGTAAGAAAAGCCAAACATAATGCCATTTCAAGTGAGATACAAGAAAATACATCAAAAAGTACTGCTATAGAATGCTCAGTTTACACATGACCGGTTTATTCCAAAGAAAATGTGTTGAGGTCTATTGTCAGTGGGTGGGTGCAGACAAGTTCTCACATATAATACCCTTGTCTTACTCTTGTTAGGGTAGTTCCAAAATATTTTTATGTGCCATGGGGTGGGGTGGGGGAGAGAAACTATTTTTAGATAAGAGTTATCCCAAAATTTTAAATAAAACTCAAGTGGGCATCATCCCAAATCACTGAAGTTTTGTAACAAGCTTATGGGAATGCTGACACTCATAAAACAATAGTTGGATTGAAAAGAGGTCACAAGAGTGTCAGAGATGACTCAAGAGAGGGAAGAAACTGGGACTGAAGCCCAGAAACAGGTGGAAAATTACCATAGGATGACCATCGAGGACCAATGCAAATGGAACCTCACAGAGTTTGGCATTTTCATTCTTAAACTTGCCTCAAGGATGCCAAAAACATTGCACAAAGATCAGCTGGCACAAAGAGCTCATCTTGCCATAGATCTTGACACGTTCTAGGGGATAAGAGATCTCGTGTTCAAATGTATTTTTAATGGGTGTGACTGATGTAATCACTCTGTTTCTGGGCAGGGAGGGGAGCTGCAAATCCTGCAAATGCATGAGCAGAGAGGGGAGCACTGGGGTGAGTTCTTGTGGCTAGTGTTTGGAGGCTCTTCAAAGACTTGGGGTTATGACCACCCTCAGATAGCCGGCTGGTGGGTCTTGGACCTTGGGCACAGAAAGGGATGGCAGATCCCATCCCACTGGACCTGTTGAGGGATGTTGAGAACCTGCAGGCAGAGCCAGTGAACTCATAGCATCACAGCAAGTCCTTGAATCACTCCAGGGGCGAGACTCATAAGGGGAGGCCTACACCACAAGCTCTACTACCCTGGAATTTGAGTTCTAACACCCAGCCTCTGAATAATGACCTCCTTACCGCTTAAGGTTCTGATCTAACAAGACTACTGGTGGGTTATTCTACCTGGACAACCTCTTGAGACGGCTCTAGCTATACGTCTTTACTGGAAGAGATAGTGTCTCCAGGCTGGTAGGTTTGAACCATGAACCTTGTGGTTAGCAGTCCAATCCTTAGCCAGCAGTGCCCTGGGAGTAATGTTGTGAGGTGCCCTGGAGTTGGTTCCATGCTCAGAATCGAAGCTCTAACGCATAAGTGTGATTGAAACCAATAAACATGGTTGTATGGAATGAATTGAAATCAGGACTTGAGACTTGTACTTAACCAAAATGACCCAGAAAACAAAATCTCCTCAAATCAATGACTTCTGAGGGGATCTATTCAACCAAATGAAATTCAAGGCAGAGAGGTCAACACGGAAGGATTTTTTTATTGATTCCAAAGGACTTGGGACTGTCACAGGGGCTTATTCAAAAGGAGGGTTTATAGAAGAAGGAGGGGCTCTGTAGTGCAATGGATAGCACATTGGATTTCTATAGAAGAAGGAGGAGGAGGCAGGGAGGAGAAGGAGAACAACAACAACTAGTAGTTCAGGAATGTTACACCAAGGGTTCCCCCCCGCCACCACACACACAGTGAAATTACACCTGCTTATTCTTCAAAGACAACAAAAGCTGTCCTAAGAGAAATCCATTAAGAATCTTGACCCTGTCTACCCTACAGCCCTGATCATGCACCTTCAGACTTCTTTATGCTCCCCAAACTCAAAGAACATTTCTAAGGAACACTGTGAGTCCCCGGGAGGTTTGCCAAACTGCCATTCAGATCTAGTGTAAATTGAAGAGCCCAGAACTCGTCAGAGAAATGGTTAAAGAGATCGAAACACAACTTTCAGAAATGTTTAGACTTAGAGGCTATAGGGGGAAACAAGAGCTTATCATTTTGCTATTTTCCTTTCATAACTGTTTCTGTGATTTTATAGCAATTCTTTTTTTTACTTATCCTTTATAACATATGCTAAATCCCTGGATACTAGGTTAATACACCCTCAAACACAAGCATCATTCAAAAAAAGAGAAAATTCTAAGCTGTACCTGCAAAGAGATTTGAGAGGAGGCAAGAGCTTTTCATTGGACCTTTCCAATATAAATAATTGCTCCCCTAAAACCTTGAACAACAAAATACTTCCTTGGTATCTAAGAGACTCTTCATCTAATCTATTTCCTACTTCCCAGTTAACTTTCATTTAAATTACGATATCCAGGTTTTCAAATTCTCTGTCTTCTACTCCTCCTGCCATTCTTTTTGCCACAAATGCACATCTTAATCCTCATTTTTTTTAACTTTTAGTTCTCTCATCCTAGAATGCTCTTCCCCTCATCCAAAATTGTCTAAATGAAAGCTCCACAGCAAGGCTTTGCAAATGCTTCAGTGAAACTTCTAATACTCACAGAATTATTAGACACAATGTGACAATGATCCTGTGTAGTTAGCATCTAACCCCTATGGTACCAAATCTAGTTGTCACAGGCGTGGACTCTCTCTCTCTAGACTTGCAATCTTCTAAGGAACATCCCTTTCACTCTAATTGGCACAGACATGAATAATCTATAGGCAAATATGTGTGAGAGATGGCACTTCTCCTTAATAAAAATAACAACTCTCAGGTATAATCATGCAAGACAAACTTCACTTCATAAAGCAATGCATTAAGAAAGTGTAGGATCTGTTTTCTAATGAATTCTGACATTTTCCTACCTTCAGGTCAATAAAGTAGAAAACAAAGGTATGCTTTCAAAATACAACTTTTTCACATGCATCATCAAGTTGACACACTGAGTATTTATGTATGTGTATTGCTTTACTGAAACACATAGTATTCTACACACATGTCCAGCTCATTAAGACAAAAATGAGGCAGGGCAGTCTAAGGTTTCAGGCTTAGGAACACAGACAAGGCAAGTTTTCTTGATGTGGCTGATGCCCGATTATAATATAAAGTCTGTGTTCTGGGATTTGGATGTCAATATTTATGTTTTCCACATGCTGCCTGGAATCAGTCTTTGAGGAGCTGTAACATTCCACCCTGTAGAATACTGTCAACTAGGAGAAATGTATTAATGCACCCTTGGGTGGTTTCTTTCGAGTGTTCCTGGTTCTCTGGAAAGATACATGTATTTGTTAGTCAAAAAAAGAAACATTTGAGAAAGAAGATACAAATAGATTAAATAGAACATGTGCAGAATAGCTTGCTTTCATATGACGCTTGAGATCCAAATCCATCTTCCTCCGTGGTTTCAGCATTCTCCATCATTGATTCACTTTATTTTCTGTTCTGATCTTTGTGTATGTATTTTCTTATTAATCTTTTCCTTTCCTGGTCTTAGAGTCTTAGGTCTTGAGTCTTGACCACCTTCACCTTCCCTGTCCTAGTTTCATTCCCAAGCACAATCACTTCCTAGATATCGACATGATTGCACACAATACGCCCATTCGCTGATACTAGCTCTGCAATGCCCTCCTCTCTCCACTGCTTCTTGTCCTTCAACCATCTCATCCCTTAGTTCCACTTTTTTCTTGTATCTTGTTTTCCAGGTTTCTAGCATTTATCCTGTATTCTAAGAAAAGCTGGCTTCTGACATTAAGTGCCACCAAAATATGTAGTTGATGTAGAAACAGAATCTGTATTCTCTTACCCTATGATCCTCCTTTCATAGCTGCCAAAGCACTTTCTAATTTTTATCAAGTCCAATTTACCAATTTTTAATGCTTTTAGCATTTTACCTAAGAAGAAATAGGACTGTCAAATAAGCCCTTGAACAGATGTTCAACATCTTTGCCATTGGAGAAATGCACACTAAAAGCATAATGAGCTATTATTACCACACATCTATTCAAATGATGACTTTTTCAAAATGAAAATACCAAGTGCAGAGAAGGATGTGGAATAATATAGTGCTTCATTTTTGTTTTATGAGTGGCATACAACTGCTCTGGAACACTGATCAGTAATTTCTTATGAAGTTAAACATGTACTTAGCTGAACCCAAACACCCCAAAACCAAATCCACCACCATCAAGTAGATTGAGACTCATAGCGACCCTAGAAAGGGCTTACTACACTAAAAACCTTATGTATCATAAAACGCAGTCATCACAGTTTGAATTTTAACCCCAGAAAAGTGAAAGCGTGTCAACTCAAAAGCTTGTACACAAATCAGCTTTGTTCCTAACATTCAAAAGTGTAAACAACTCCAATGACCCAAAGGGGAAGCACACTGGGATGTAGATGCACAATGGAATACTCGGCACTGAAAGAGTGAACTTCTATTCACACCCCATGGAAGAAACACAAATGCATGTTGCTGGGTGATACCATGTACATGATTTTCTGGGAAATGCAGAATGACAGAGGTGGAGGATGGGTTGCTGGGGCCCAGAACCTGGGGGATAGGGAGGAGTTGGTTAAAAGGGACAGCAGGCAAAATATTTGGGGGCGTTGAAACTGTTCTGTATCCTGATTGCACCAGTGGATACATGGCTTTATGGATTTTTAATCATTTTATTGGGGACGCATACATCGTTTTTCACAATCCATAAGTAAACATACTGTGCCAAGCACCCTCACATGTCCACTTCTATTATCATTCTCCAAAATCTGCCTTTTCCCTTGAGCCTCTAGTATAAGCTTTTCCATCCCTTCCCCTCTTCTCCTGCTCTCTCCTCCCCACCAACCCTCAATACTTTATACATTATTATTGTTCTGCCATATCTTACACTGCCCGACCTCTCCCCCAACCCACTCCTTTGATGCCCATCCTTCAAATAGGAGCTTATGTGTGTATCCTTGCAGTTGGATCTGTCTCTCTACCCCACCTTCTCTCTACCCTTCCAGCATCTCCAATCTCACCACTGGCCCAAAGGGCTCATCCATCTTGGTTTCCCATATCTCCAGCTCCCCTCTATACTAGTGTGACTTCTCCAGTCCATCTGGATTTGTAAGGTAGAGTTGGGACCATGATGGTTGCGGGGAAGAAGGCTTCAGGAACTAGAGGAGACTTGTATGCATCATCACTGCCCAGCTGCCCCTTGACTGGTCTGTCTCCTCCCTGTGACTCCCCTGTAAAGGGGTGACCAATTACCCACCAGTAGGCCTTAGGACCCCACCCTGCTCTCCCCCTCATTCATAATAATGTGATTCTTGTTCTTTGATGCCCGAATCTGCTCCCTTCGGCCCCTCTTGATCACTCATGGCTTTTTGTATTATTAAAAGTAAAACAGGAGTACATTTTGCCAGATGTGAAATTCACAATCAAACAAATACAAAGTGTTGGTTAGGAGTGAAGCAAAGGAGAATTTATACCATCCACCAGGGTATAAATTGGTACAATCACTTTGGAAAACAACTTGGCATCATCTTGCATATTTGAGGATGGATATATATTAAGACTGAAAAATTTCACTCTGAAGAGAAACTGGTGCCTCTGCACCAGCAGAACATAGAATATATATATATATATACATATATGTATATATATATATTCAACAGCTTTGTTTATAAGAGCAAAAATCTGGAAACAATCCAAATGTCAATAGACAATATTTTTGTGGATGAAAATTGATGCAAAAAATCAGATTGTTCCTGCTACATAACCTATTGTACAGTTTTTAATAGTCCAGATGTCTATCAGTTCTGTGGACCTCAACCTCTCTAGTAAGCTTCCTTTTTTTAATGATGGTCTAACTTAGTTTATGTTGATTACAACCTAGAAGTCTGAAAGCTTCCAAGTCAATCAAAGCATAGCATGTCTTTTCAACACATGTAGAACTATCACCTTCCAAGAAATTCACATTCAAATCTGGCATCAGTTTAACAGCTTTATCCATCTTCCCACCCTGTCATTTTTCTCTCTTGAATATGTCACACACCTGTTGGACATAAATGCAGGTCTCTGTGAAACCACAGCAGTAGAAAAACTTGTTTAAATCCTACACATTCTTCAGGAACTAGTTCAAAGTCAGCTCCTAAAGAATTCTCATCCCCTATATCACTCCCCATTATAAACTTTCATGACTCAATTTGCCTATTCTCCTGCCCTTATTAGTGCACTCAGCTAATGCTTATTGTGAACTTACACTGTGCTCAAAAATTATCTCCGCACTGGCTATATACAAGAAAACCAAATGGACATCAATCCTTACCCAGTGAGGATGCAGGCAATAAAAATACTAATGGGGAAATGTAATAGTCAAGGTTCTCAACCTTCTTAATGCCATGACATTTTAATCCAGTTCCTCGTGTTATGGTGACCCCCAACCATAAAATTATTTTCATTGCAACTTCATAACTGTCATTTTGCTACTGTGATAAATCAGTGTTCGACCCCCAAAGGGGTTGTGACCTACACAGGGTGTCTTAGAGAATGCTACTTTAGAGAAAATAGGCACAGAAGCTCTCACTAGAAAGGTGACATTTGGGAAAAATTGGTGGAGTGAGCCAACTGACTTACTCAGGGAAGTTTACGCAAGACAGGGGGAACAGCATGCGCATGTCAAATCTCTGTGGATGAAGGAGGAGGCAAAGTGAGCTTGAGGGGAAGTAATAGCACATGAGGTGAACAAGGTAATGAGGGACAAAACCATCCAGGATTTCAGGGATACTGGCAAAGACGTCTGCTTTTATATTCAAATGGGAAGCCATTAAAGAATTTTTGGCCAATGTGGCCTAACTCTGGCTTCTGTTTATTGCTCTAACTACAATAAACTTTGCTCTCTAATTTGTCCAGTCCTGCCATTTCACATACATGAGAACATACAATATTTTACCTCTTGTGTAGACTTGCGCCATTCACCATAATGATGTAGCATGTATCTGGGTCCCATTTCTCTTTATGCCTGAGTAATAATCCACAGTATGTACATACTACATTGGGTTTACCCCCTGTGGCAGTCATGTGCTTATGTTAATTTCATAATTGAAATGTAGGGGTGGAGTCTGGCTTGTTAATCTGGAGGTAGCCAATGAGGCCTCTGTGTGGGCCTGGCTTTCACTTGAGACTCCTGGAAAATCTCGCGGTGTTTCCCTCGTGAAGTTGAGAAGCTATCTTCCCCAGTTGTTGGGAGTTAGTTTCAGAGACGATTAATCATGGAGAGATGATTAACCACAGGCAACACAGAATGGTGGCAGCTGGGAAGCTGGAGTAGCCTGTGGAGAGACCACACGGCTTAGCTCTGATGAAGACAGACCTCTGAAGCTGGAGTGGCATGCTGTTAATGGACCTGAGCCCTGGAAGCGAGGAGCCTTGGGGAGGCCCCTGCCAGCACCAGAATTCTGCACCCACTGACCTGTGACTTCCTGAGTCGGAAGCAGACTTTATAGACTGATATCGGGCATATGGATTATTATTGGACTTATGACTTTGCACTGGACTGGATTGGGATGCCTTCTTAGGGTCACATTTCTTTTGTATATAAACCCTTTCCTTGTACCTATATGCATGTTTCTGAAATTTGTTCCTCTAGTCTACCCGGACTAACTCACCCCTAACTTCCAGTCTGTTCTCTGGATCAAGAATAACTATGGGGATAAGAGCAGAACAGCGAGATAAGTTAAGAGGTTATTGGGATTTGCAAGATGGAGTCAACATATATCATTCATCTTCCTAAATTCCTCTCAGAAAATAGAATACAATAACATAAGAAAGTGCATTTTAGAAAATTAATTCATGGACAATTTTCCTTTAATAAACTAGATGACAACACATACATCAATTGTATGCATACCACATTTGTGTTGATAATGATAGGAGTTGTATGAGTTCCCAATAAAATGATTTAAAAAAATAAGCTAGATGACAATGACTCTCCATGAATCCAGAGTACATATTGGGGACAAGAAGACAGAGGAATAGAAGCCCTTCACAAAAGGATTCCAGATGGTCCTGAGGGTCAAGGAGATTGCCACAAGTCATCACATCAGAAAGGAGTAGCTCCTCCTTGAAATGGAAGGATCAATGAGATAATTGGAGAACAGCAACTGGAAAATGCTACTCAGATCTTCTGGTGCCACACACCCTGTGAGAAAGTAAAGCATCCCACACTATACTAGAAGAGGAACTTGGGGATACAATCAAACTGAGGTATCCAGTTTGAGGGATGATGGAAGGATAGCAGTTGGAGATGACTTTCAGAAAATTTTGGAAAGCAACTACACTGAGAGGGCTTGGCATTTTAATACTTCAAAATAACAAGAGAAGAGGGAGCCCAGGAGCTTAGAAGTTTAGGAAGCTGCTCACAGGAACCTCCTGGGCAAGGTACTCAACCTCAAAATAAAACCCACTACCCTCAAATTTATTTTAACTCATAGTGACTCTAAAAGATAGGGTAGAACTGCTCACATTGGGTTTCTGAGACTTTAAATCTTTACAAGGGTAGACAGCTTCATCTGTCTCCCATGGAGCAGTTGGTAGCTTCGAACTATTGACTTTGCAGTCAGCAGCCCAAACTGTGACCCACTAAGTCACCTGGTTCCTTTTGGCAAAGTATAGATAAGCTGATCTCATTTAACAGAGACCTGGCCTCACACTGTCCTCAAAAGTTAAATCAGCTAGTTCTTACTTTCCAAAAATATACATTTTTAAAATTTAACTTAATATACTAAATAATACTCTCTATTCAAGAAAGGAATCTTAGTGAAATGGGGAGGGGAGCACTACTCAATGAATTGCTAACCACAAGGCTGCTGATTCAATCCTGTAGCTGCTCTGGGGTGAAAGAAGACTTGGTAGCAGTGAGTTTGTTTTCAATGCTGGATACTTCAAGTGATATATATATTATATGATATATATATCAGCTTTTTATAGTCCCCACTGTGCATTTTTTATAGACCATTAAGCAGTTTTTGGATTTCATTTCTAGTCGAAAGTCAACTTTGCATCATTTTTAGTGTGCTGTATTGGTTTGGAAGCCACGTGGGAAAATTCCAAGATGAAAGACTCTTCATCCATACCAGACATTAGTTTTCTATCTTTTCAGAAGACGAGTTTACTCTCTCAGCATATGGAATTGAATCTAATTAAGGATATTTGCATCATTTAGTACTAGAACAAGGAGCACTGCCATTCTGTCTTATTAATTTTAGTTTTGCTACCTTAAGGTTCAACAGGTGGGTTTAGTAATCTAGGATAATAGGTCATGCAGGATGACAGTAATGCAGACATGGAGAACAGCCTCACTATTCAAGTCATACTAGTTGGTGATCTATGGGATCATCCCCCTGCCCTAAGCTCTGGTGTTTTGATCAACATAGGGCTCCAACAGCACAGTTTTCCACAATCTGGTGCAGTTTTCAAAAGATAGAAAAATCACAACTCATAAGCAAATACAGAAAACAGGATGACGAAGATCAATCAGGGACATTAGGATTTATTTCTGGAAAAAATGTGGAAGAAGAAGAGTGGGGGAGAAGGAGGCCTTCACAGAAAGTAAATAACCACGACCTCAAATTTCCAAGAAGCAAACATGTACAAATGAGAATATGACCCTTTAAGAAACTAAAAACCCAGAAATCATCACTGTTAGGTCAACTTCTGTTGATTCATGGTGGTGTACAGTGCAGCATTGGCTTTTCAATGGCTGTACTCTTACTAAAGTAGAGTGTCAGGTATTTTCCCCCATGACATCCCTAAATATATTCAAGTCAACAAATGTTCAGTTAGTACTAAAGGACAAATCATTGGTGCCACCCACTTGAGCG
Source organism: Nesogale talazaci (assembly GCA_004026705.1). Classification (NCBI taxonomy): domain Eukaryota; kingdom Metazoa; phylum Chordata; class Mammalia; order Afrosoricida; family Tenrecidae; genus Nesogale; species Nesogale talazaci. The sequence continues at coordinate 63,275 of PVJH01005898.1, forward strand.
AACTATTCTTTCCAAAATAAGCCAGTCACATTTCCATGTCCACAGGCCATGTTACTCCTCTGCTGAAATGTCCTATTCTAGTGAAGACCATGTGGAGCAGAGCACAGATGAGACACTGCTCTAATGGCATGGTCAACAGATGTTATTCACAGAATGAACGGGACAGAGATATGTAGAACAGCATGTATCTTTTTCAGCCAAGGTTAAACAAGGTTAGACTACTGGGGTAGTTACATAATACTAGTGTAGTAGTCAATTTGGGAGGATTAGGAGTGAAGGGGTGGAATCTGGCCTGTCAATCTAGATATAAGCAATGAGGCCTCTTTGTGGGCATAATCTTCACCTGAGAATTCTGGGAACTCCTGTATTTCCTCCTTGGAGGCAGGAGACACCTCTCTCTGTTCATTCCCTTAGAGATGCTCTACTGACAAGACATATGGCACTGTGCTGATAGAATCCATGTCCTAGGAACTGGAGTTGCTATGTGAGATGCTTACAATGCCACTGGATCCACAAGACTTCCCACCCAATGGCCTGTGAAAGGATTCATTAGAAGTAATAGGGATAATAAAAATAGAAGGCCCTCCTTTGAGCAATGAGTTATTGTCTCTGTTCAAGATGGAAGACCATCACCTGATTTACTGGCATCAGAGACTACCTTCCCCCCTTCATCTCATCATGATAGTTTAATAGAGTTCTGGGGTTCTTCAGAGGGCAATAATCTTCCCCCAGGGCACCCACTCTGCTTTGTGTCTATTAAGAAACCAAACCCACAGTCATCAAGTCAATTCCAACTTATAGCAATCAATATAGGATGTCCAAAGCTGGAAACTTTTATAGGAACAGACAATCTTATCTTTCTCCTGAGGGTTCGCTGGTGGATTCTGTCCATTAGTAGCTAGGGAGAGATAGTGAGAGATTATAACCCATCTGTGTGCCACCAAATCTGCCCCAAACTCTCCTCCATTGACCTTATGATTAATACCCAAAATCCATAGTGGGGCTTACACCAAGGACTTCACATATAGACCAGGTATTCAAAGATAAATGACAACTAACTATAGGGTTGTGGGTCAGGAACATTAGTGAGTAGTGGGGCCTGGGATGAATGAGGCCCACAATAAAGGAATAGCTTCCCCCTCAGTTCTACACAATTGTTACATGTAAACTGGGAGGACACTACTGCCTGGCTAAGAAAAGCAAAAAAGAAATTTTAGTGAGGTTGCAAAAATCTGATTTTTAAATAATTCTAATGTAAAATGTGGGATAGCTAATATTCTACAGATCAAGCACAATCAAATCTAGTTTATGAATCCCCAGTTTGCAGCTTTGGTCATGCTCAGAGCATGCATGCTACATATACATAGCATATAAGTTATACATGGGAGAATTCTCAAAATAAGACAAGAATACATAACCAAGGCAATAGGTATTATCTAGCCTGCTTTCTGTATTTTTAATCATTTGGGCAGGGGATGAGTTGAAGTATCACTTGGTGCTTTGATTTGCTGATTATAAAAAGAAAGCCTTATTAAGCACATTTATGATATAAACATTAGAAGTGAATTCTTAACTTCTTCCAATTAATTGATTTAAGAAGCCTCTGAGTATACACTAAGACCCAAGGCAATTATGTATTACTCAAGGCAAAATCTAATTTTTCTTAAACTAAGATTACATGCTGATTTCCATTTTTACCCTATTCACTAGCAACAGCTTAAATCTTTAATTTAAATAGCTTTCTCCTTTGAAAATGGTAAAAAAAAAAATAAAGGATTTCTAGCTAAATAATCTCTTATGCTTTCAAATATTAGAAAATTTAAATTTCTATAAGGTATAGTAGTATAACCCTACACTAAATTTCTCAAATGGAAGGCCCATTCTGTCTCTCATGACACACCCACACTGACTTCAAATTCAGTACAGTGACTTTCAAAAGTATTTGAGCAATGGCAGCATCCATGTAACAAGTCCATTTTCACAGGGTGAAATCTTTGAACAATAACAGTTATTTCAATGTCTAAGATATAGAATACTTTTAAACATCTTCTTTCTTTATAGTTCTATTTCACGCAGTAAAATCTAATATAATACAATGGAATAATTCCATTCTTTATCATCTCCCCCTATGTGGGTATATAAATCGATGTAAAGTTGAGCAGCAAACCAACCCTCCCAATTGTTAAGCACTCTTACCGTTTCCTCATGAATGAATTTTTCATAGCTAGGTCATTGGAGGATTAACTACTTTGCATATTGTGCAGCTATATGCATTATTGTTCAAACAATGCATCCCTAAGTTTGAAAGCAAGGATCCCCAGTGGTCCAACAATGGAATACTCAGTTGGTAACTAAAGAGTTAGCAGTTTGAACTCACCCAGGGGCTGCACAGGAGAGGGACATGGCAAGATGCTCCCCTCAAGATGACTGCCTAGGAACCCTTATGAGGCCTATGTGGAAATTGCCTTGACAACATGATTGGAAAGCCTTTCATTCTCGTGTCTCCTCTCAGCACTGCAAAAATAATATTGGAGCGACATGTGGTCCCTTTCATGTGAGTGGGTCTGGAGCATGGGTCTAGTGCACATAGTTTATGATAGGGCTGCTGTGCTAGTGAACCCAAAGCACAGGACTAAGGGAAGAGAGACACCAGTTCAGCAGGCTGTAAAAACAAGAACGCTCCTATTTTTACAAGTGGGATCATGGTCATTCAAGAGACCCCTGCCCCAAGTCTACCAGGTGAGGCCCTTGCCCAGAGTTTGGGGTTGGGCATCAATCTCCAGATAGCTCCAAAGAACAGAGATTCTTGTCAAGCCTTGAGATTGAAGGAAATTTTCCTTGCTATATTTTGGACTTGTTTGGTACCCTGACACCCTTTTTAAACTTTGATTTCTCCCGCTTAGAATGGGACAGTCCACATTATGCTACTTCACCATTATACTTTAGAAATCCTGGATTTCATGGGTACACAGATGGAGAATTTTGCCCTGTCATGGATTGAATTCAACTTAAGAGTGGATGCTGAAATAAATGAAGACTCTGTGTGATTCTTGAATGAGATGAATAAATATATTCTTCATTTAGGAAGGACATGAATGCTACAGTGCCACATGGTATAGGATTATAGGATAAATTATGTTCCTCGAAAAGATGTGGCAAATACCTCCTCCCTATACCTGTACCTGGGATCGTGTTTGAGAATAGTCTTTTCCCTTTGCTACATTAATGAAGTCATACCTGAGTAGGATGGGTCCTCATGAATGCTATCTTATAAAAAGGGGAAGGGGACATGGAGCGATACACCTAGGTGGGGAGAAGGTGCTCGATGTTAGCTTTCCATCATCCAGAAGGGTAGGATCATTTTGTTACAGCAGCACCAGAAAACTAAGACAAAGGGCCCGGATGCCAAGATCATGCATTGCTTTCACGTTCACAAAAAAAAAAAAAAAAAAGTTGGGAAGATAAAGCAACTTTCCCCCAAATCTTATGTCATTCAAGCAGTGCCTTTTCTTCTTTAAAAATACACACAAAAGGCAAGGCATTAAATCAGGAAGGCTAAAGAATTTCTAGTCGCTATTTAGAGTAGCTTCCAGCAATGCACTTACCTGCTGCTACTGTGAGTGGAGCTGCTGTTAAAGTGGTATTACCTGAATTACCTCCTTTGTCTTTGCACCGACTGATAGCCAAAAGGCCTATACCTAAATCATAGGTAAAACATTCAAAAATCAATTGAAGGGAGAAATGCTTTGGAATGTACAGGCTTGCATGGCTGAACATCTGTTCAGGCAACTTCTGACCACATATACATTGTAACCTCATGTCTTTTTAATTTTTTAAGGGCCAGCAGCTTTCCGGTTGCTTATTGTTGCCCTCTAATGGTTTTCAATACCCCACATGCAGACGCTTATAACACTGAACCAGAAGTGAGATCCAGGAAGGCAAGGCAGAGGTCGGGACTGAGAACAGGCTCTCAAGGTTGGTCTGGTGGCAGGGAACTCGGGCCACTCCTGCTACTCAAGTTGACAGAACAGCAGATAGAGATAGGTACTGCCACCATTCTCTTCGCCACCATCACTGTGGTCTCTCCGTCCTCTGGTCTCTACTGGAGTTCCAGCAACAGCAGCTCCAGTCAAGTAGCAGCAACAATAAGGACGACCAGAAGCTGGCTTTTGCAAAAATTTATATGGCGTTCACACAATGTCCAGAGCACATAATATTCTATTTTATAGGACATTAAGTGATGCATACCCGTGTATTAAAAAAATGGTATTATTAAAGGGTCAGCTATAAAATGCTAATCCCATTATAGGAAAAACTTGGTATATTATTCAGACTTGACAAATTAATGTATTTCAGGAAAATGGTAATAGCTGTTGTATAGAGCCTTACTTTTATTTCTCTGTAGTACTAGCAGGTACTGCTCTGGCCAGAGAGGCAAAAAAGTTAAAAGAGTTTAAAATATTAGAAGGAAATATTCTAGGAAAATAATAGTATTTCTGGCATGAGTTGATATTCCTACTTGAAAAGAAGGGTGCACAGGAGAGCCATTCGCTAGCTGGGAGTGTGTGTAGTGAAGTGAAAGGATCTACTTACAGCTCTTCTATCTAATTCTCTATAACTTCTGCCACATAATTGGGTGGGATTCTGCAAATAAAGTGTAGAGGATTGGTCAGTTTTACCATTCCGCTGGGTATAAGAGCACCATCTCAAAGGCAAGAAGAGGACTTCTAGTGACCACCAAGAGAACATGTGCCAGATGCCTACCTGAAGTGGTGGAGGCAGAAGAGAAGCCATGCTCTTTGAAACTGAAAAGAGGAGTCATGCTGCTGAGACAAGAGCACCAGGCAGGCTCCTGAGTCTAAGGAGAGAGAAATCAAGAGCCTGTGCAGCTGAGAGGCTAAGGATCAGAGAGGAACTTGGTAACTAGCTAGAAGAGGAGTTGTTGTGAACCAATGACTACTGTACCCTCAATACTTTCTGATCCTCACTTGTGGTCATCTGTCAACATCCCTAAAAAAAACCCTTTGCTTATGAGTATTGTCTGTGAGTTCTGTGTGGCCATGACAACAGATTGTCATCAAACCCAGCACAGATGTAGAATGTCGTGGGAGGAATGTTCAGTGTCAGAATGGGGTAGGGAAGGATAAACAGTGGAGGTTTTCTCCTTCTGCCTTGGGGCCATGGGCCTTAAGCTGCTTTGGAGTTGATTTTTTTTATTCTCAGATGTGGCTGCCATGCTATTTGATCAGTGTGGCTGTGACTGTGACTCCATCGCAGCCAACCCTCTATCCTGACAGGAAGAGGCACACTTCAAAAATCTAGCGGAAATCTTTCTTTGAAAACTACACATCAGAATCAATAGAATACACTCAAAGCAGCAATCAAAGGAAAATCATGCCAATGAAATTGAAAGAATGAAAGTAAGTGAAATGCATTCTGAATTCAAAAGTTCTAGGACCAACACAGTAGACCAAAAAGAAATACTCAATGTCACAAAATTAATAAAGTACAGAATTAAATATAGCAGAAATCAACATGGTACAGACTAGGAAAATGAAGCAAGGATACCTCAAAAAGTATTGCTAAAAGTGTTTCAGTTCACACATGCATGGTTTTATTCCAACCAAAATGCATTTAAATACGTGAGCGACATGAAAAATATAATAATAATTTATAAGTTATCAAGGCTTCATGAGGGAGGGTGGATGGGAGGAGGGGAGAAATGAGAAGCTGATACAAAGGGTTCAGGTAGAAAGACACCATTTTGAAAATGATAATGGCAATAAATTTGCTAGACACAATGGATGGATGGATGGATGGATATAAGAGTTGTATGAACCCCCAATAAAATGATTTTTAAAATATATTAGATATATAAATATGCTTATCTGAGGTCAGTGGAAGGCTCCAGACATGTTATTTCAGTAATATACTTATCTTAGTTTCCTTAGAGATGCAAGAAGGGGGTTAAACGTTACAGACATTGTGAAGATGACACAAGATTGGATAATGTTTGTTCTGTTGTATAGGGGGTCACTATGGGTTGGAATTGATGCCATAGCCACTAACAGCAGCAATTGTTTCATTAGGGTGTCTTGGGGCAAAACATGTCCAATCAAAACAGTAGCTTCTGAAATAAAATTGAAATGAGCTTGGAGTCTTTAGTGAAAAACCAGTTCATCCGCCCCAGAAATAAAACAGAGGATCTTTGGAGATAGAAAAATTCCAAGCAGAGAGGGTAAGCTCAGAAGGTTATGGTGATTGCATTTTGGGATCCCAAAGGAGAACTCTGGATAGATTTTTCTTGAAGAACACAGCATGATCCTGGGAGCTTACTGAAAAGGAGCTTTAAGAAGTATGAACCCTTCCGGACATGGTTGCTAAACACAAAATGGGTGCACAAGCAAATGTGGTAAAGAAAGCTGATGGTACCTTGCTATCAAAAGGTATAGCATCTGGGGTCTTAAATGATTGAAGCGAAACAAGTGGCCATTTAGCTGATAAGCAATACCCAAATGGAAGAAGCACACCAGCCTGTGTGATCATGAGGTGTCAAAGGGATCAGGTATCAGGCATCTAAGACCTAGAACATCAAACCCAATGTGAATGGAGTAGAGTGAAAACCCAAAGCCCATCTGTAGACAATTAGATATCTCCTCACAGAAGGGTCACAAGGAAGAGATACACCAGTCAGAGTGCAGTATAGCACTGATTGTGTTAGTCCAGGTAAACTAGAGAAACAAATTCATAAACACGCATATGGATATAAGGAAAAGGTTTATATACAAGAGGAATGGGACATTGAGAAAGCATTCCAGCCCAGTCCAGTTCAAAGTCATAAAGTCATAAAGTCATAAGTCATAAGTTCTATACTAGCCCGTATGCCCCATATCAGTCTATAAAGTCTCCTTCCAATTCACGAAGTCACAGACCAGTGTGTGCAGAGTCCCAGCGCCGGAAGGGGTCTCCTCACGGCTCCTTGCTTCCAGAGCTCAGGGTCCATCAACAGCATCCAGTGGTGGTAAAAGCAACTCAGCGCTGGCAGGGCTCTCCACGTGGCTTCGCCAGCTTCAGAGGTCTGTTTTCATCAGGGTAAGGCCGTGTGGCTTCTCTGGCTCCTCCAGCTACCTGGACCCTCCCATCTTGTCTTGTCTCTCAGACTAACTCCCAACAGCTGGGGAGATAACTTCTTATCTCCATCAGGGAAATATCGCAAGATTTCCCAGAAGTCTCAGGAGAAAGCCATGCACACACGGAGGCGCCAATGGCTACTCAATGGCTATCTCCAGATTAACAGGCTAGACCCCACCCCTATAAGCAATCATGAAATTAACATAAGCACATGACCGCCACACTGATGAAACTCACAACTTTCCTCTAGTTCTTTAATATGTCCTTCCCCTCACTATCATGGTCTCAATTCTACCTTACAAATTGGATTAGACCAGAACATGCACACTGCTACAGATAAGAGCACAAAACACAGGAAATCCTGTATGGATAAGTCCCTCAGGGTGATGAATAACAGAAAAGTGGGTGAAGGATGACAGAGGACAATGTAAGATAAGAAAATAATAATCTTTAACATATCAAGTTTTCATGAGAGAGGAAGGGTGGGGGAGGGGAAAATGAGCTGATATCAAGGGTTCAAGTAGAAAAAAATGTTTTGAAAATGATGATGGCAGCATATGTACAAATATGCTTGACAAAATAGATTGCAATAAAAGATGTAAGACACACCCTCCAATAAAAGTATTTAATAAAAAAGTGTGGACACTGCAATGGGGGGGGGCAGGAAGTTACACTGAGCAACCTTTTCTTCATCACATGCTCATTTATGAGAATAGTAAGAATTGTCCTAGGAAAATGTCATTGAACAATCTTACCCTACCCACCCCCCAGTCTTTATCCTGCCCCTCAGACATCTTTTTGTTCCAAAAGAGCATTCAAACTCCAAGAATTTTTTTGTGTTCCTTGGGGATATAAAAACATCCCTTTTGACATGGTGCAATTTGAAGGGTGCAGAATTCTTGGGTTACAGAGATGTAAATATTATCTTCCAAAGTGTGTACATTAACATGAAGGATATTTCAAGAAACAATAGCTTGGCATTTTGATATTTTTATTTAACAAGTTCTACACCTATGTAGGAATATTTTTACTTTTCTTTTTATAAAATTAATAAGTAAGCCTCATGCCTCAGTCTTCATAATTTCCAGACACTTGTCATTAAAGCACAAAATTGTCAGTGTTTTTACCACTGTTTTCAATAGGAAATGTCTGATAATAATATAGTTGATACATGAGGACTATGTGTACAGACAAAGTACTAGCTAAATTAATAACAAATACAATGAGAAAATACACAATGAGAAATGACCAGTGGAGAACAGCCATTATATCAAAAGAGTTATTTTTTAATGCATGAAATAACTTCTAAATAAATTTTAGATTATACAGATTTGGGATCCTAAAACTATGACCCACAGGCCACATGCAGCCAACTGAGAAAATTTATCCAGCCCACTAGGTGTTTTTGTCACCGCTGCTGTCCTTCTTAGCAGCTGACTCATCCTGGGCCCACAGTTAATTTGCTCATAGATTTTGTTCATATATTCCAGCCCTCCAACGGTCTGAGGGACAGTGAACTGGTCCCTGGTTCAAAAAGTTTGAGGACCCCTGATACAGATCATATACTAGTAAAATTCAAATTATCAATTGCAATTCTCCTAGTGAAAGAAAGCTTAAACACAGCAATTTCTGTGCAAATAAAGTCACAAAGGAGCTCTCTCTCTCTCTCTCTCTCTCTCTCTCTCTCTCTCTCTCTCTCTCTCTCTCTCTCACACACACACACACACACACACACACACACCAGAAGGGCCAAATGTTTATGGAGGAGAATCCTACCAAATCTTCCTAAGACAGATATGTCCAAAGCTACATATAGCTTTCCAAGCTTAGAAATAAAGGAATACTTTCAAATGCCTTTTACGAAGTGAGTATGTTGTTAATACATAATGGCAAACAAGACAGCACTCCCAAGAAACTAAATTTATAAACCTAAATTATTGATAAGCATCAATATAAACACACTAAATATAATATTAGCAACCAGCACCTAACACCACATTATAAAATAATATATCCTAACTGTTCTAGTTAGCTAGTACTGCTACAACAAACATACCACTAGTAGATAGCTATAACAAAAGTTTATTCTCTGACAATTCAGGGGGCTAGAGGTTCAAATGCAGGGTGCCAGCTCTTGGGGAAGGTCTTCTTTCTGTGTTGGATTCGAGCTGGTCCTTGTCTCCTTTCAACATCTGTGGGCTTGGAGTCCCTCGGAGAGCTCCAAGTGTCAGCATCAAGCCTCCTCTAGAAGGTTCACAGCTCTCAGTTTCTCTCTCATGGCAGTGGTAGTAGATAACCCCGATCCGTGAACATTTTTTAACTGCCCTTTATATCTCAAAAGAGATTGACTACAACCTAATCTTGAAAATTGTATCCTGCCTCATTAACATGCATTGCTGGCGAGGGCTGTTGAGTCACTTCTGACTCAGAGCGACCGTGAGCACAACAGAGCAAAACACTGCCTGGCCATGTACCATCTTCATAATTGATCTTATGTTTGAGTGCAATGTAGTCACTCTGTCATGTTGGAGGCTTTTCTCCTTCTTGCTATCCCTCGACTTTACCAAGCTTGATGGCTTTCTCCAGGAACAACCTTTATCTCCTGACAACATGTCTTAAATATGTGAGGCAAAGTCTTACCATCCTTGTCTTTAAGGAGCATTCTGGCTGAACTTTTTTTTCCCTTCCTTTTCACCATTTTAAAAAGGTCATGTGCAGAAGAGGTTAGGATTTATAAAGACATAGATCTCAAAATGGAGGAGAATTACATCATCCTAGGAATCATGCTCTAGCTAGGTTAAAATACATGTAGAGAGACACAATTTAATATATGGAAATTATCAAGTAAAATTTATTAGAGAATAAGATGCTAGCTTAACATTATGAAATATTTTCATCTAAAAACTCTGAAGAGGTCCAAAGGAAAAACTCATTCTCATATCTACAGATGTTTAAACATTTGCAAATAAAACAGAATATCCTTCCTGATTAAAAATAACAATAAACTAAGAATGATAAATTCCTCATTATTATGGTGCAGTTACTTATGAGTGTTTCCACATTTATTTACTATTTTTTTGTTTCCACATTTATATGATGACTTAGGAACAGGGAAAAACACTCATATACCACTGTACTGAAGCTATTAAATAAAACAGTTATGCAAGACAAATCAATTAGAAGTTTAGGAATGGGGAGGGAGTTGTAAAACTATGCTTATTAGAGGGCAGTGTACCTGGAAAACCTAGAGAAAAAAATTCTAAAACTAGCTCAAGCAATAAAAGAATTCAGTAAGGTAGAAGGATACAAAAGCAACATACATACATCATTAGTTTTCATGTGTACAACACAATGACCAGCTAGTGGACATAATAGCAAGGTAATTTCCATTTAAAATAGTAACAACCACAAAAAAGTGCTTTGGGGGGAAAAGTAGAAGAAATAAACCAAACCCTGCCATAGGAAAACTTTAAAATGCAGAAATAAACTCAAAAGACATCTGTTGTTCTTGTATAGGTTGATAGGGCTGGTTCAGCATCATAAAATGTCAGTTTCACTTCATTTAATTTATAAAAGTAATTCAAACCAAATCCATTTTAAAAATAACTATTCTGTGGAATTTGACAAGTTGATAGTAATGCTCGTGGGGAAATTTTTTAAATGCAAAAGCAGCTAAGAAAACAAGCAAATAGAAAAGTTATGAGAAATGATGAGGTATTTGAAAAGAATATAAATCCCGTTGGGAATGCCTAGGTGAGACAGCCAACACATTCAGCTGCTAACTAAAAGGTTGGCGGTTTGAATCTGCTCCCCCCAAATCATCCATTGACCCCTCTCTGACGTAGTTCGACTCTGGTTCACACGTAGCTGTCATGAGTCAGAGATGGCTGGGCAGCAAGTGGGCTTTGGTTTCCACATGCCTGTTATTAAACACAGATGGGAGGCATGCGGAGCAAATAGTTCAGAACTAGATTGAAGTACATATGAATGTATTGTGTGAGAAAGATGCCATCTCCAATCACTGGATCGAGGAGAAGTATCTCAATCAATTGTGCTGGAGTCATTGAGTAACTACTTGGGAAAAGATCAAATTAGCTCAAGCATTCACACTTTACACAGAAGTAAAGTCCTAGAATTGCTCAGACTGCTCAAAGGGGAGAAGCAAGTCACACAAGTAAGTACTTGACAAAAACATGGGTGAGTTCTTGAGGGTCGGGAAAGACTTTCTCACTGTGACTCAAAATCCAGATGCAATAAACACAACAAAAAGAGTTGATGAATTCGCTTGAAACATTCCCCTGAAAATTTGCATTGCAAAAAGACATTCTAAGCAAAGTCAAAAACTCAAATGATAAAGTGGGGAAAATATTTGCAAAATTCCTTAGACGGGGCTGCGTTCTCCAGAGGAGCAAAGTCAGTGAAGCATATAAATATATATACACACACACATATATATATACATAAATAAATAAAGAGAGCAATTTACTTCAAGGAAATGAATCACACAGTTGTGGGGGCAGACAAGTTCCAAACCCTTTGCTGGATCACATGGTGGCAACTGACAAACTCCAAATCGGCCAGCCAAGCCCTGAGAGAGAGCTGGCTCATAGCCAAAGAAATGGAGGTCAGGCAAGGAGAAGAGTGCCCGGCTCAGAGCATTAATTCATAACTCGGGGGCAGGCTACCCTCCCAAGGAAACCTCCCTTTTGACTGATTAGCTGAGTATATCAGATCTAAATGGAAGACAGCTATATCACTGGAGAACATGTACCAATTCCACTGAGAATCAGAGCCTACCTGGATTGACACAGAACATTAACCAGCATACAGTGTAAAGCACAGAAAAGAGCTTTTTTCCCTAATGCTAGGGGACTTCAAAAAGTTTATGGGAAAATGGAATTAAGAGATCATGAGATTTTACCATGAACTTTTGAAGCCTCCTCACATATAAAGCTAACAAACAAATGGGGTCTTGGACCCCATAGTCCACTGTAGAATGGTGACTTAGGGATTCTGAGACTGTATCAGGCTTCCTCAAACTACGGCCCGTGGGCCACATGTGGCCTGCCAAGGATATTTTATCTGGCCCGCAGGGTGTTTGTGCCTCCACTCCCTTTCTGCTTCGCAGCAGACTCGTCCTGGGTCTGCAGTGAATTTGTTCATCGTTGGTTGTGTTTTTGTTTAACTCTAGTCTGGCCCTCCAATGGTCTGAGGGATGATGAACTGGCCCCCTGTTTAAAAAGTTTGAAGACCCCTGCGTAAATCCTTACCATAGCAGACAGCCTCATTTATCTCAGGAAGACTGGATGGTGGCTTTGAATCTCAGACCTTGTGGTTAACAGTCCAGTGCTTAGCCTACTGTAGCTCTTGAAAATGTTTAACAGCTGGGAATCATGAAAAGGGATGCTTTGTTGTTTTAGCAAAAGAACGTTAGTTGTGACCCTCAGGCTAGCCCTACATGTTCAGTATAGGACAGCTCCATAGGGGGTTCACTCACTGTGACCTTACAGAAGTCGATCTACAGGCCTTGCTTCTGAGGCCCCTCATCTTTGATGACCCTCTCTGAAAAAGGAAATCATATGTTTAAAAACTGTGAAATTTGAGTGGGAAAGGGATTGGCATGGTTCAGGAAGTCACTGTTTGACTGCTAACAGCCACCCCTAGGAGAAAGAAGGAGGCTGTTTGTTCCTATAAAGATTGATAGTGGATCAACCTGTGGATCAGATCATGATCCCATTGGGGATTCAATGGCCTTTTCATAGGAGTTGCCCGATTCATCACAGTAGCAAAATGACAGTGATGAAGTTGCAACACAAATAATTTTATGGTTGGGGGGTCACCACCACATGAGGAACTGTCTGAAAGGGTCATGGCCTGAGGAGGGTTGAGAAGCACTGCTTTATAGTCTCACAAATCCTACACAGCATTGCTCTGAAATGCAATTGACTTGGTGTAAGAAAAAAAATCTAAATGTAGCAAAAAGATATGAAGAGAGAGCAGACATACAAAATGATCCTCAAGTGTATCAGAAGAGGCTAAACTTCTCTTATATGGAAAGAAACACAAATTAAATCTATATCATTTCTCTCCTAGTCACTGAACAAAAATTAACCACTACCTGTCAGCAAGCAGACATCTTTCTTTTCTCAAAGCTGGGATCTTTTGCATCTTTTCTATGTGAACCCTAGTGTCACCTCTTCAGAGTGCTGTTCTTGATCATCGAATCCCTCTGAAAATGTCTTGGCAATTTGTTTACGTTTTAAATGATTTCTTACATTTACCTCCAGAATATCAACTCACTGACGGCAGGGGTCTCATGACCTCATTAAATGTTGTAGCTCCATAAGAAATGCTCATCTAAAAGTCAAGACAACTCTGTAGAGGGTGAGAAAAAAAACATTATATAGCTAAAGTATGACAACTTTAAAATAGAAGACAGCATTTATAAAATCCTCAAATATGGATTTCCTCAGGATTTGAAGAGCAGTGTGATAAAACAGCATCTTTCTTAAACTATGATAATGTAGCAGGAGTGGATTTCCAACTTTTAATAGGCTACATTTAGTATTCCTGCTTTAACTGACAATTGCTTTCTCTCACCAAATGGTCATGTGTATTGTAATTATAAGCCTAGAGAACCGCATATCACTGCTTCTTTAGAAAACACAGCGAGGTTATCTTAAGATGGTGAAATTATAGATTTTGTTTTGTTTTCCTCTTTGGAATTTTTGGCATGGAGCATGGATTATTTTTGTAATTAGAAAAAAAAGTGATACATTTTATGTGCTTCAAATGGTGGGGGTGGGGTAGAGGTACAGATCAAGAAAGGATTATTTTTTTATTCAAATACATCTCTTCCCAAACAGTCTACCAGCCCAAGCAGCATAATTGAAAAGAAAAGGCCAGGTGTTTGCCTTTCGGCAGCTCTATTCAATACAGGAAGTTGGCTTCTGCTTTTTTTCTTCTAAATGTTTTCTCCCAATTGCTGAAACCTGTGTTTTTAAGACTTTCTTTCTCTGTGTGTGTGTGTGATGTGTGTATATATGTGTGTGTATATATATATATATGAATATAAATGAGCTATGCCAACCTAAATCTTGTTGGACAAGCAGAAAATTCCATGTTCATTAAAAAAATAAATATTTTAAACTATATCCACCAGAAGGATTATTTCCAATTTCACAGAATTGAGTTTGCAACCTGTGTGCTTTGACAAACCAAATTCCTGGTTCCCATCACATATTCCCAATAAAAATGTCCAATTGTAAGCTAATTGAGGGAAACATGAAGCACTAACTTGGCTTAGCCTGATCCTCAACCCCATTCATCTCCGTATTGTTCTCCATATACAGCACCCTCGTACCACACCAGAGGCCACTTATTACTCAGTGGCATGGGCACACCCATCAATGTGTTCACTCTGCATAAAGAAGAACCCAAGCCATGCTAAGCCTACTGCCATCAAGTCAATGAGGGCCCATTGTGACCTTCTGTAAGATTTCCAAGACGCTGCAAACTTCCCGCGGTTGGCAAACAACTGCCTCTCTTTCCCAAGGAAAGGCTGGTGGGTTTAAACCACTGAAAGTGTGGTTAGCAGTCCAAGAGTAACCTGACAGCATCATCAAAGCTCCCTATTCTAGAGGAATTAGATACAAACACCGAGGCTTTGAGCTTCTTAGACTGGAGCGATTGTCACATAGCTCAGGAAAGTGATTTTGTGAGCATTTTATTTTCATCTGAATTATTCAAAACTGATGTTTGCGTTTTGGGCTCTTTTATACTGCTTGGAGCTTTTGTCTTGTTTTGGATCTGCTAACAATTTCGTGTCATTATCTCTGATTTTTAAAATGTGATTGGGTAGCAACAGAGCAGTCTGCTCCAGT
Source organism: Nesogale talazaci (assembly GCA_004026705.1). Lineage (NCBI taxonomy): Eukaryota > Metazoa > Chordata > Mammalia > Afrosoricida > Tenrecidae > Nesogale > Nesogale talazaci. The sequence goes on from PVJH01005898.1 coordinate 78,289, forward strand.
GATAGCTTCTCAAATATCCACTGATAACAACATTGTCTCCAAAGGCTCAGTGGGCTCATCTGTTGTCAGATCCAGACAGGAGAAAGGGACAATTGGGCTTTGCCCATTTCTCCCTGCTGCCATTACACATTTTTTTGAAACTCATGTGTTTGTATGTGGCCTGAAAGGAAACTAATGAATTCCATTTCCTCCACTGACAGCAATCTGAGCTGAGCGCAGGCAGCAGTGATGCAATTGTCATTTGATTTATCATTCCCACAGGTCTGCACCTGTGCCATTGCCAGCAGGAGCTAGGCAAGCTAACAGAACTCTTTGCTTTTCCACATCCCCCCGGGCTGAGTGAGTGTACCCACCAAGGAAAACAAACTCCTAAGGCAAATTATTTATATTAGAACCCGATGCGTACAGTTCATACAGACCATTTCCTAACACATGGGATCTGTTTATAATGTTGAGACAATAGCCCATAAATATCTGTAGTTCTTAGCAGCAGTCTCAGGATAAAATGCTTCAGAACTGTGGAGTGTCTCTTTTCCCGGCAGTCGACAAGATAGCCAGTCACTTGAAAACCAAAACATTGAACTGAAAACCAAACTATCATAGGCCCTTTCATTGCTTCTCAGGATTTAACCAGAAGTCCTAACTGCCTTCGTCCCTTTGGGCCGGTCTCACTGAACAATTCAATATGGGGGTGGGGGGCAGGGCACAGAAAATCAAGAAGATTCTCTCGCCATGATTACTTGAACCCAGTACTTGTTAAATACCAATCAACTCTTCTCCTTATTCAACTATCTTATTACCCAATATTTCACATGTCCAATACTCTCTGATAATGTTGTACATCAACAGCCTAAGTCGGGCAGCAATGAACAGCATGATATATGAGGCAAGAGTAGCACTGGCTGTGCTAGTCATGCGTCATCTTGGGTAAGATGATTTTCAGTGGTTTGGTAACTACATGAGTGATTTGCCAGTCATGTAATGATAAAGTCAGTCTACATTTTTGACTAGAGCAGATCCAGTCATATAACGAGCCTTCCCTGGCAGCCATGTGTCTAAAATAAAGTCCTGAGGGAAGGATCTATTCATTCCCCATGCCCATTCGTCCTACCCACACCTCACCCTCTTCAGCCCTGACAGAGCCTGCATGGAAATGTGGCCTGATCCTCACTTTCTACATTTCATTCTGCTTCTCTTCAAACCCAATCAGAGAAATTCAGTTGGAAGACAATCTTCTTGAGGACTGAGTCAAAACAAACCTTCAAAGACAGTGTATCATTCCAGTCAGAAGATGGAAACCACAGAGGGATCTTTCAATAGAAAGCATTGTCAACTCAGGAAAGGTGGCTAATTGCTAAAAGGGTACAAGAGAACTCCAATATCCAAATGGCAAATGTACAAGAGTAGCAAGGGTAGTAGTAGTAGTAGTTCTCTAAGACTGAAGGAGATAAAGACAGGGACACACTTAGAAGAGCCCCACCCTCGCCAGCCCCCATTGGCACTTGTGGTTGAGATTTTAGTCCCATTGGAAAAGAAAGAGTTCCACATTAAGAAAGTCACTTAGTAGGGCTGGCTCATCCCCAGTGTTTGAGGAGGTGGGCAAGAAATCATCAATCTAGGAACTAAAGATACTTGCTGGATGGTGAGTGCTTCTGGGTCTCCCATGCACACACTATGAACCATATCATGAGTTAGAAGAAGCTGAAATCAAAGAAGGGACTCATTCGGCTTTCGCAATGCAGTGACCAAGTTGAGTTGTTGTGGCAGGTCGACAAAGTCTAAACTATGTACTATCTGACCCTTTACGGAAAAAAAAGTTTATTTCTCACGATCCTATGTTTTGGAAGAAGTATAGCTTGAATGCACCTTAGAAGTGAAGATGTTAAGACTTCTCCTCAAGTACTGAGGGTATGTTGTCAGGAGAGACCAGTTCCTAGAAATAGACATTATGCTTGGTAAAGTAGAAGGTCAATATAAAAGAGGAAGACCCTCAACAAAATGGACTGGCACAGTAACTGCGACAATGGGTTCAAACATAACACTCATTGTGAGGATGGTGCTAGACTGTGCAGTGTTTCCTTCTGTGGTACAGTGACTTGCAACCAACTGGCAACAAGAACCGTCCTATGCCACTAAGTGTTTCCATTCTTCCTTCTGCATTTCTTCCATCACAAGGTACATATTCTGTCTGATGGAAAAACCATAAGCAATCCCAATAAATAAATACATAGCACAACATTATAACAGGATAAGGAAAAAGTATTGCTACTAGATTTCCAATTGATACATGCATCGGTTTAATGTTAAGAAACAAGACTTGCTTTAATATGTCCCCGCCATCAATGAATGGTTGCAGACAGTTTCTCAGCAATATACTTGTCTTGGTTTTGTTAGCATGCTTTCAAAATTAAAAAAAAAGATTCCATCAAAATTGTGACTTTCAAGGGGATCTCCTGGATCAATTAAATTCAAGGCAGAGAAATCAACCTAGAAGGTTATGACTGATTATTGGGATTCCAACAGAAACATCTTGATAGATTTTTTGAATGGCACAGTAAGATCACAGAGGTTTATGGGGAAGATGTTTTCAAAATACTGAAAACTAAATGATGAGGTGAGGGGGGGAAAGGCCAGGAAAGTTGTATCAATGAATTGTTTTCCAAAACAACAATGCATCCGCTCAGTTTTCTAGAACAAAAAAGGGTTGGTCCATGAAAATTCCATTGGAAAACCTTACCTCATCCATGCTTCAGCTCTGATCTTGCCACTTTAGAATTAATTTTGGTTCCAAACTCAAAAAATATTGAAAAAAAGAACACAAATTAAGTCCCTAAATGAAACCCAAACCGCTGCTCTGACCTGGTGTAAAACAAAGAGGACACAAAAAGAGATGAAATTCTCACTTTCATAAGTATAGAGGTCTACATGGAGGATATCTTGAGGAGCAATAACTTCACATTTAAATAATCTTGTTTAAGGATGCTATGATTTTATAACAATACTTTTTACTTACTCTCATAAATAACTCCTTAATTGTTATTTCCCCAAATTTTCAAATATATTTTTTGTTTTATGTTACATATTTAAACTTCTAATTAGATCCACTACTGTCTATGAACATATTAAATATCATTTTAAATACTTAGCCATCTTGCATTTATTCAATAACTAGGGGTCATATGCTTATATTAATTTCATGATTGAGATGTAGGGGTGGAGCCTAGCCTGTTAATCTGGAGATAGCCTTGGAGTAGCCAATGAGGCCTCCATGTGGGCATGGCTTTCTCCTGAGACTTCCTGGAAATCTCGCTCTTTCCCTCATGGAGATGCCCCATTTGTGGGGAGTTAGTCTCAGAGACAATGAATTACAGACAAAACAAGGTGGCAGTATCCCAGGAGCTAAAGGAGCCAGAGGAGAAGCCACATGGCGTTACCCTGATGGAACCAGAGCTCTGAAGCTGGCGAAGCCATGTGGAAAGTCCTGCCAGTGCTGAGTTGCCTCTACCACCACTGGATGCTATTGATGGAACCTGAACCCTGGAAGCGAGGAGCCATGGGGAGATCCTGGCCAGTGTTGAGATTCTGCACCCACTGACCTGTGACTTCGTGAGTTGGAAGGAGACGTTATAGACAGGTATCAGGCATATGGGTTAATATTGAACTTGTGACTTTGAACTGGATTGGGTTGGGATGCTTTCTCAATGTCCCATTCCTCTTGTATATAAACCTTTTCCTTATATCTATATGCATGTTTATGAAATGTATATCCCTAGTCTACCCGGACTAAAATAAATGACTGTCAATGTGTTTGAATTATGGTGCTGGCAAAGGATATTGAAAATACTATGGACTGGCAAATAGAACAAACAAATATGTCATGGAAGAAGTACAGCTGGAATGTTTCTTAGAATCAGGGGTGGCAAGACTTCACCTCGTGTACTCTTGATGTGTTATCAGGAAAACAAGCCCTCGGAAAGGACATCATACTTGATAAAGCCTAAGGAAGTGAAAGATGGGAAGACCTTCAACAAGCTGGATTGATAGAGTCGCTGCAACAATGGGTTCAGACATAATAGCAATTGTGAGGATGTTGCAGGACTGGGCAGGGCTTCTTTTTTTTGTATATGGGGCCACTATGAGTCAGAACTGACTTGACAACATCTACCAACACTGAAGCAAAGTAGATTCGAGGCACTGAACTACACTATCTGGGACATTCAAGAATGAATAAAACATTTTAAATTGCTCTTTTTATTGTCACTTAAGTGGCAAATTAGCCTTTTATTGTCACTTAAGTGGCAATCCACTTCTGTTCATCTATTTTCTTTTACAGTAAGCTAAGTACATACTCAACATCCATAACATAATGTAGAATGAGAAAATGTCTAGACACACACAGAGGAAAAAGTTCTGCTGAGCAGAGCTTTTGTAGGACTGTATTATTCCCACTAGGCAAGCAACTCATTCTGAAGTAGTGCACTGAGTGGCATTGCCTGGGAAATTCTCTCTGGTCACAGAGAATTTTTTCATCAAAGTAGTTTCACTCAAACTTTCAACACAACTTAGAGGGACAGTACAAGGGGGAAAACGCAAATGTTTTCTTTTATTTCAAAAAGAGTGAAATGTTGATTGATGACAAACCTTGTTCTAGACATTCGTCAACTTCCTGAAAGGATGAAAATGTTGATCCTACTGCATTTGGAGTTCACACCACCAGGTCAGACTGTTGATCAAGCTTTCTATGTAGAGGTTCTGAAAATATTGCATAATAATGTGCAACCCAAAAGGCCTGATTTGTGGCAGACAGGGGACTGGACCTGTTCATGCAGCCATCTCAGTGTCCCAGTTTGGGGTAAAAAAAAACAGCATTCCTCTCTTGCCCCACACACCTGACTTACCTCACCTAGTGGCGAGTACTTTGAAGGTGAAAAGATTGTTTTATAAAATAAATTAAGTATACATTTAAATTGGGGGAAATCTATATCTATTTAAATTGAGATATAAATTTAGCTCCTGAAGTGCTAAAAAGTAAAGTTGGAAGCAGACAAAAGTGAGCTCCACTGGATAAGATTACCTTAGGTTTGATCCAATAAAGAATCTACAGAGTCAGCTTGAAGGGTATTGCAGGGGTCACCATAGGGAATAGGGGGGTGATCTTCAAGATCTCTTCTTACAATAAGAATCAACCACAATGTCTGGAGAATACCTTGTAGTTCTTTCATTTCAAAGTGAAATACCTGTCAAAGCCAAAAAAAATCACAATCTCACATTTCCTCTTCTTTAAATCCCTTCTGCATAAAGTGTTGTTGTTGTTGTTGTTGTTGTGTGGTGCTATCAAGTCGGTTCCAACCCATAGAGACACTACGCACAGCAGAGTGAAACACTACATGGTTTTTGTGCCATCCTTACAATGATTTCTATGTCTGAGCCCATGGGTGCAGCCACTGCTTCAATCCATCTCACTGACACCTTCCTCTTCATCCAGTGCCCCTCCACTTTACGGAGCATGATGTCCTTCTCCAGGGACTGGCCTGTCCTAACAATATGTCCAAAGTATGTAAGACAAAGTCTTGCCATCCTTGCCTCCAAGACTGTTCTTCTGCCCAAACAGATGGGTTTGTCCTTTTAGCAGTCCATTGTGCTTTCCATATTCTTCACCAGCACAATTAAAATGCTTCCATTCTTCCTTAATCTTCTGTATTCTGTGTTCAACTTTGACATGCATATGAGGCAATGGAAAATACCATGGCTTGGGTTAGGCTCACCTTAGTCTTCAGAGGAACATCCCTGTATTTCAATATTCTACAGCAGATTTACCTAATGCAATGTAATGCATCTCTTGATTACTACTTCCATAGGCATTGACCATTAAAAGTGCAATAGAGGTCATCCTGACAACCCTGAATCCCATGCCCTACATGCCAAATCCTTAAACTCAATTATAAGCCTCAGATTGTGGAAAATACTATCACTCACAACTTACTATGAGAATGGGACTCTAGTCTCTCTAAGGGAAAAATTTTACACTGCTAAGATAAATAAGCATTTGAATAAGGGGCAACCTGTAGATAATTTGTTTAAAATCTTAATTGTTTTGTCAAGCACAGAGAGCTGAATTAAAGACATGCAATCAAAGGCAGTGATTATAAAGCACTTATCTAGTTGGAGTCATGCTAACAATGGGATCCCCTAGCCATCATGCTAGCACTGATATTATTTTGACATTTTTATAAACAATCTGTGAGAGGGAGACATCTCTAGATTTGAAGAATAAATTTAGCTTTCCCAAGTAGTGAGCTGTCAAATTGGTTGAGGATAAACAGGCTGAAAATGCCACATGATTGAAAGCGTGGGCAGCAGAAAAGAGGCAGATGGCCTTTAAGGTGAGTACCAGAAAACGTTTTAAAATAGCAATTATCCTAAGAATCAATCATGTAAGAGTGGATAACTCTCAAATGTGTATCTGAAAATTTGATCTAGCTCATGAATTCTATGGTACATACTCATCTGTTGATTATATACTGGGGAATTCAAAAAATTCATGGGAAAATCCATGATCATTTAATTCCACTTTTCCGTGAACTTTTAATACCAACCCCTCCCCCATATGTCCACTTTTATGCCCTATGTTCACAGCAAATCAAGATACGTCAATTGAAATGCCTCATATGCTTTTCTCCTACACTATCATTTTTTCTCTTACATACCTACAGTTACTGGTACCGGTTTCTTAAGCCAGAAACATGACATTTTAACCCCCTTTCCTACTTGAATCTGCATGTGCCACCTGTATAAGATCTATGCTCACTTACATGCCCCAGTTTTTCTTGAAATTTAGGAGTGCTCTTGCCCAGGATTATTTCCAGTACAAGGAAAACAGAGTTAATGGGTCTTACTTTCTAGTCTGGTCCATAAAACTTCCTGTGCTCACATCTGTATATCCTTTTTCTAAGGACTAGAGAACCATGACCAAAAAATTACTGAAAGTTGTATGTGGGGGATGATGTAGGTGATATCAGCCTGGGTCTTTGAAAGATGACTCAGATCCATCCACCACCATCAGGAATATAGAATACCCATCCAACCAGAGAAATAAATTTAGACAATGTTTGAGCATAGTCTAAGGGTCGATTTTTTATGGCAGTTGACCCTAGCTTAACTCATACTCTACCTTTGTCTCTCAACTCTCCTAAATCACTAAGTACTGTTTCCTATATATTCATATTTCTTAAGTCCAACTCCTCCTGCCTCTCCCTACCATTATTCTTATTTATCCACTCTTCCACCACCTATATACATAAGAGGGCTTCAAATGTTCATTAAAAATGTCATTAGGTTTTCATTCCATTTTCCATAATTTTGGGAAGTCCCCATGTGTGTTATCTATGTAGAATAGAGAAACAAAATTCATAAACACAGTGTATACAAGGAAGAGTTTTATATACAAGAGCAATTGAACATTGAGAAAAACATCCCAACCCAGTCCAGTCCAAGGAAGGTCTTAAGTCCGATATTGGCTCATATGTCTAATACCAATCTCTAAGTCCTTTTCAGACTCACATGGAATGATGTCAAATACTGAATGGCGACAAGCCAGTAGGTAGAAAGCCAGTAGTGGATCGATGGTATTGTGAGCATTGCAAAGCTGGCAGGAGTCTCCACATGGTTTCTCTCGGTCTGCATCAGGGGAGGTCCATGTGATTTTCCTCAGTGATGTCTTGCAGGAAACCAGTCTTGTCAGTTGAGTGTCTCCAAGGGAGTGAGCCTGTGTCTCCTGCTCCCAAATTTCCAAATTTGGAAATTCCCAGAAAATTCCCAGGAAGTACCAAATTTCCCAGACTTCTCAGAGGCGAAAGACATGCCCACCCAGAGGTCTCATTGGCTATCTCTTGATTGACAGGTTAGACTCCACCCCTATACTCTTAATCCTCAAATTGATACCAGATTAGGTATATGTCTCTCACTCCAAGCTTGCTCAATTTACTACTGTCAAGAATATCCTTTGAGAACATATTTCTTTATGCTACCACCCTAATAACTCCTGGAAAGGATGCCTTTTGGAGAACCATTTCCAAGGATAATGTAGCATTCTTGAGGTCTGGTTTAGAGTTATCCTATTCTCTAGGCTCAGGCTAAGGCCTGAGGTGGAATAGCTCAATCAAAATAAATCCATTTCCTTTGTCTGAGTAATTGATTCATTAGTGGTATGCACAACCAGAGCTTTGGTTGTATCAGTCTCCTCTCTCTCATACACATTACACATGACAATGAAATCCTAGGAGCTTCTAGAAGCCGCCTTGCAACCAGAAAGTGATAGAGACATCATGGAAGACAGAATTGGGGGCAAGGAATAAATCTTTGGTGACATCAAGGAGTTCTTATGTCAAATCTACCTTGCTACCTCTCTAGACACTCAAATTCTGTATGTCAATAAATCCCCTTGTTATTTAATCCAATTTGGGTTGGATTTTCTACCATTTGCAATGCAAACCACCACCCTTCTGGTTAGCAGCCAAGAGTTTGACCCTTGCACCACCAGAGCCCTTGTTGTTGGGTACCATTGACTCAGTTCCAATTCATAGCCATCCTATGTACAGAAGAATGAAACACTGCTTGGTCCTGCCAAAAGAACAAATTTATCTGCCTTGTCTTGTACAGACAGGTGTTCCTTAGAGACAAGGAGAGTGAGACGGTCTCAAGTACTCTGGACATGCTATCAGGAAGGACTAGTCCCAGGAAAAAGACATCATATTGGGTAAAGTAGAGAGAGAGCAAAGTGAAAAAGAGAACAACCCTCAACAAGGTGGATGGACAATAATGAGGCAACACTGGGCTACAGACATGTTATTAGGAGATATCCATGCACATTGTGTGCAGAAGTGGCAACTTGGCAACAGTTCATATACTCATTCACAGGAGAACAGATAAATGACTTGGCATATGCTCCTATAAAAAACATAAGGCAGAAAGGCAAACGACTTATATATCAAGGTGAAAGTACATGATGTTGAGGAGAAAAATAAGCTACAGAAGGATTCACACTGTCATATAAATGCACAAAATAATCATTTATATTGTAAAAATAAAATTATCTTTCTCCAGAAATTTAACTTAAAAGGATATATAAGTCATAAGTGCTACCACTTAGATGTATTTAGGCCATTTTACATCTATATGTAATAGTTCCCTTCTAAAAATGACCTAAAGCAAAGGTTGCAAAAAGAACAAAGTGACTCACAATTGGGTGGCATTTCATGAGAATTTTCATTCTAATGTATTTGTTGCATGCTTGAAATATTTTCTGATTAATATATTTTTATATATGAGAGAGCTTCAGAAAGTTTGTGTAAAAATAGAATTATAGGTGATAGAGGATTTTTTTCCTCAACCTTTTTGAAGTTCCTTTGTGTTATACAAGGTAGATTTAAAAGCATTCTTACCTTACTTCTCCATCCTCACTAACATTAAAGATGGTTCCCTAATGATTGGTCTACAATTAAAATGCTGGTGAGGGTCTGTCGATCAGAGTTCAAAAATTATTTAAGGAAGGCTCACAAAAATAATTGAAATATTACACTGTGTCGATGATACAGTAGTGGTAAAACCACCTCTTGGAAAATGCAAATAGGATTAGAAATTTGTATCAGCTAGCTCTGGTGACCCAGTCATGAATGGGTTCAGCTCCTAACCAAAATGTCAGTAGTTCAATCCTACCACAAGAGAAGGATGTCTCAGTCTGCTTCTGTAAGGATTGGCATGCTTGGAAACCCTATCTTCCTTGTTCTATTCTGTCCTGTAGGGCCACTATGAGTTGGAATTGATTTGACAACAGTGCATTTATAGTGAATGCATGCGTTGCAGAGTGCTCATAACTGACATTTCAGAAGCAGACAGCTGGACCTTTCTTCTGAGACACCCCTGGATGGGTTCTAATTGACAGGCTTTCAATTAGTAATTGACTTTTAACTGTTTGCACCTTCACGGAATCAGAAACAAATTCACAGTTGGTTTGGCTGTGGGGGGTTGGAGGAGTATAACTGGAAGATGTTCATTAAGGGAAGGAAGGAAGGAAGGAAGGAAGGAAGGAAGGAAGGAAGGAAGGAAGGAAGGAAGGAAGAGGGAAAGGAGCCTTAATCATATTACTCCACATTCTGATAATACCTCTAGGAGTCTAGGGGAACTATTTGAGCTATTCATAAAAACTTCTGGGCATTTGCTTGCTTAATTTGTTAACTTGCTAACCAACCGAACAATTAACTTGCTCACCAATATGGTAGGAAGAATTCTCTTTATAAATTTAACTTGAGTTTTGGTCTAACAAGAAATTTCTTCACCATAAGGTTTTTCTATGAAAGTTCTTATTTGGAGTATAATGGATTTTGTTTCTATTTACACACCAGTCTAAGACTAGTTAGATTGTTGGATAATGAATTTTCATATGATTGAATTTCACCCACTGTGCTGGAGTCAAAAAATCTCAAAAGGCGTAAGTTAACTTAATAAAAATCACACAATTAGAAAGTTTACACTGTACAATGTTGGCAAGAATTGATTACATAAACAAAATGCCAGATAGATTGACAGGTAGATGGATTGACATGTGGGTGTGTTCAACAAGAAGTTTACATTGACTACTAATTAAATTTGTTTCTTAGTTTTGTGTGTCTGTGTGTAAATGATCACATCTCAATGAAATGACTCGAATTTTTAAGTTTGATTGCAGATCATACGAAATACCAATATCATTGGTGATTTCATTATGTCAATCACTAACATTTAGAAATTGAACTGTAAATTAGAAATATATTGATATTCTATTTTTATATAATTATCCATGTTTTAATTTTTCTTTATTTTTTTAGATCAATTTATTGGGGATTGATACAGATCTTATCACAATACATACATATATACATAGTGTCAAGCACATTTGTACATTTGTCGCCATCGTTATTTTCAGACCATGTTCTTTCTACTTGAGCCCTTGGTATCAACTCAGTTTTCCCCTCCTTGCTTGACCCTCCCTCCTTCATGAACCCTTGATAATTTTTTTCTTTGTCTTACACTGACCAATGTCACCCTTTTCTCACGTTTCTGTTATCCATCCCCTGATGAGGGATTTATATGTATATCATTGTGATCAGTTCCCCCTTTCTCTACCCACCTTACCCTTACCCTTCTCGTAACACTACTTTCATTATTGGTCCTGTGTTTCCAACTCTTATCTTTATTATTTGCAGACCCGACTACACCCTGATTAGCTGATTGCTTCCTTATGACCCTTCATTAAGGGGATGTCCAATTGCTAACAGATGGACTTTGGGTCTCTCCTCTGCACTCCCCCTCATTCACATTGATATGATTTTTTTGCTCTGCCATGTTTTTGTGCTTATTATTGTCTCTGCGGGTCTACCTAGATAAGAAAGGATAAACAATCTGTAGGAGAAAACAATGGGATGAACAGTTCTGGTAGGGGAGGGACATGGGAAATGGAGAGGTGGGGAAAGAAAGTGGGTGTTTACAAACCCAGGGGCAAGGGAACAACAAGTGATTTAAAATCAATGGGGAGGATGAGGTAGGATGCCTGGTAGGGCTTGATCAAAGGCAATGTAACTGAGAGGAATTACTGAAATCCAAATGAAGGCCAAACATGTTAGTGGAACAAGAGGAAAGTAAAAGGAAATGGAGGAAAGAACTAGGAAGCAAAGGACATTTATAGAGGTCTAAAATCATGCATGTACATATGTAAATATATTTATGTAGAATTGTAGGGAAATAGATCTATGTACATATATTTATATGATAAGTATCAAGGTTGCAGATGGACAGTGGGCCTCTACTCAAGTGCTTGCTCAACACAAGAACACTTTGTTCTAAGAACCTGGCATTCCATGATGCTCACCTTCCTGACACAATCACTGAAGACAAAATGGGTGGATAGCCAATGTGGTGAAGAAAGCTGATGGTGCCTGGCTATCAAAGGATATGACGTCTGTTATTTTAAAGGCTTGAAGATAAACAAGTGACCATCTAGCTCAGAAGCATCAACGTCCACATGGAAGAAGCACATGAGCCTGTGTGATCATGAAGTTTGACAGGATCAGGTATCAGGCATCTAAGACCCAGAACAAAATCAGGATCTCTTCTGACATCTACTTTTTTTCTTTTTAATGGCTTTTTACTTTTACCTATCTGATGTTCATGCGATCCTAAAACTCAAATGGGATGTATTCCAGGTCATGAACCTGGTCTCATGGGCTTTTCATCTTCTTTGGCTTCAGTCTGAACTTGCATATGAGCCATCGGTGGTATGTGCCATAGTTTGCTGCTGGCATTGTTTCTGCTGATGAAATCAAGCTTCTACATCTTCTCTTCCCACAGATTTAGTCCATTTGATTTCTATGTATTTTATCTGGAAATTCACATCAATGCAAATGAATTTGTCTCCCCCATCTCCAGTATGTAGTCACTGCATTTTATGAATTCTGCCTCCTTGAATATTTGCACTCTGTCTCTCATTCCATCCTGTTTTCTAGTTGCTCCAGTTCAAGCTGCATGCTCTTATCTATAGATAATGGTAATTAAACATATAAAGTATTCACTATAGTATCTTTTAAAATATCAAAACAGAAAACAGTCTAAAGACCTATAACAATTTAAGTAAATTATGATCTAATAATGTAATTATGTGATGCTGTTAGAAATAACAAAGCAATGTTCCTTGCAATGAAATGAAATGATTAAGATATAACAAGCAGGGGGCAAGGGGCAGGGAGCCATGCAAAAAGTCCCCAAAATTTGATTTGTAGTCTTTTAAAATTTTTATTTTTAGTAGTAGTAGAGCATACACAAAGCAAAACATACCCCAATTCCACAGGTTCTTTGTGTACAACTTAGTGGCATTGATGACATTCTCTGCATTGTGCAACCATCCCCACCGTCCTTTTTTAATTGTTCCTCCCCAATACCATAAATTCAATATCCCCTAAAGTTTCTATCTAATCTTTCAAGTTGTTGTTATTAATTTGATGACATAGAAATAGTCCTTGAAGGAGTATAGTGCTCAAGACAAACTTTTTTTACAAGTTTAGATAAACTATTATTTCATTTTAAGAAGATTTCAGAGAGTATTTTTGGTTTAAGGTTTAAAGATGATCCCGGGGCAATAGGTTGAATGGTATGTGTGCTAATCTGGGTAGACTGGAAAAAACAAATTAATAAACATGCACATGGATATAAGGGAAAGGTTTATATACAAGAAGAATGGAACATTGAGAAAGCATCCCAACCCAGTCCAGTCCAAGCTCATAAGTCCGATATTAGCCCATATATCCAAAACCAGTCTATAAAGTCTCCTTCCAACTCACAAAGCATGTGCAATGGCCCCAGGACAATCACAGGCCAGTAGATGTAGAGTCTTCTGTGTCCAGAGGCAGTGGAAGCACCCCAAGTTTGGCAAGGGTCCCCCTCATAGCTCCTCATTTCCAGGGCTCAGGGTTCATCAGCAGTATCCATGGGCGGTAGAAGCATGTCAGCACTGGCAGGGGTCTCTCTGTGGCTTTCCCAGCTTTAGAGGTCTGATTCTATCAGGGTAAGGTCATGTGGCTCCTCCAGTTCCTCAGACACTGCCATCTTGTCTTGTCAGTCGACCATCTCCCAACAACTGGGGAGATGGGCTCTCATCTCCATGAGGGAACTATCACAATACTTCCCAGAATTCTCAGAGAAAGCCATGCACACAGAGGTCTCACTGGCTATCTCTGGATTGACAGGCTAGACTCCACCCCTACATTCTCAATCATGAAGTTGACACATGAGTACATGACTGCCACAGTATGTCCAGGCTCCATGGCTCCAGGAAATCTGGATCACATTAAAATTTGAAATTCTGTTTTACTAAGATTCTTCTCCAGAATCTTTTATCATACTTTTCGATAATGATAGGCATCATCCAATTGTTCTAGCCCCATACCAAAGGAGTCATTAGCCATACATCTTCTACTCTCCTGCAATTCCTAACTCTCCTTTTTCTGCTGTTGCTCCTTGGGAACAGGAACAAATTGGTGTGCCTTGGATGGCCATTTGCAAGCTCTAAGACTTCAGGCACTACACAAACTAGGAGGTAGAACAGAAGCACTCATGTGAATAGAGCCATGGCTGCAACTTCAGTCCTCATGGCCTAACTTTTTGAGGTAGAAGGAGAATCATTAGCACCAACAGTTCAAGGCAGATTTATATGAAGTAGTTGAAAGAACCAGGAGGCAAAGGACATTTATGCAGGCATGTATATATGGAAACAACATATATATATATATATATATATATATATATATATATAGAGAGAGAGAGAGAGAGAGAGAGAGAGAGAGAGGAATGGAACTATGTACTCATAGAGTTCACACATCTCTTCTCTGGAGAAACTTTTTACCAATTCTGACACCAGTTCTTCTCCCGTAGCAGTCTCTACTTCTCTTCTGAGTTTGATAATTGCTTGCAGTGACCACAAAGAACTCACAGACTATACTCACAGTTCTAAAATTGATTAGAGAAGTAACAGATGACGATTTAGGATAAACAACTTTCGCATGCATTTGTTCAACCATGACAGCTTTGGGGCCATACCCACATGCAGGTCCATCTTTGGTTCTCAGTCTCTTGGGTCTCCTAGAGAAGTTTAGTTTAGTGTCTGCTTTTCTATAGCAAGCGTTACAAAACTTTTGAGCTCTTTCAACAAGTGCCAAGGGAACCCAACTCTGCCAGTAAACCTCAGGCTACAGACATTCAGTTTTCTTGCTACATGAACAGGGAACCCCACTACATGGTCTCCTGCCACGATTCTAGTTCTGCCATCTTTGTTGTTATTATAGCTCTGCCATAGTTTCTTATCATCTCAGGCTGTCTGTAGTGTTACAGCTCTGTCTCATGGCTCTAGAAGTTTCTCAGAGCAGGGATTCTGGGTCCAAGGCATCCACACCTATTTCCACTCCTAACTTTTCTTTCTTGATGGTAATGAGGTACCCCTGCCCATTCAACTCTGGGATGGCTCATTTTAGATTGGGAGGCTGACAAACGTGACCAATACCTTAATTAGAATTCCATGCACATTATTTACAAAGTCCCACAACCCAAAGGGTGCCATAAAGTTTATATGCACTATTAGCAAGCTGTCCAATCCCTTTAGTGGGTGATAAACCCCATATTTGCATCAGTTTACCCTATTACTTGGTAGAAATTACAAGACATAGGAAGAAAGGCCATATATACTTGAGTATAACTTGGCCTGAATATCAGCTGAGGCACCTAATTTTACCACAAAAACTACATCAAAAATATGCAGAAAAACTCAGCTTACACATGAGTATATATGGTAAATGAAATCCACTGAACTGGAATTAAACGCATTATTACACCAATTACCTAAGACGTCTGAATTTAAACTTCCAAATCAAGAAACCATATTTCATGAAGTATATGGCAGTACATAAGAAGCCTAAACAGCTACTCATTGTTCTGTTTTGTTGTTGTCAATGTTGTAAATATATAAATATATATCACCTAACTTTAAAAAAATTAAATCATTTTATTGGAGGCTCATTCAGCTATTACATCCATCCATTGTGTTAAGCACATTTTTACATTTGTTCCCATCATCAATTTCAAAATGTTTTATTTCTACCTGAGCCCTTGATATCAGTTTCTCATTTCTTCCCCTCCCTCCCAATCTTCCCCTGCCTCATAAACCCTTGACAAATTATAAATTATTATTATTTTGCCATGTTTTACACTGACCTATGTCTCCCTTCACCCACTTTTATGTTGTCCACCACTCTGGGAAGGGGTTATAGGTAGATGATTGTGATTAGTTTCCCCCTTTCTTCCTCTACCATACCCTTACCCTCCTGGTTTTGCTACTCTCGCTATTGGCCTAAGGAATTTATCTGTCCTGCATTTCCTGTGTTTCCAGTTCTTATCTATATCATGTACATGCTCTGGTCTAGCCAGATTTGTAAGGTAGAATTGGGGTCATGACATTGGTGGAAGCACTAAAGAGCGAGAGGAACATTGTATGCTTCAATGGTGCTACACTGCACCCTGACTGGCTCGTCTCCTCCCTGTGACCCTTCTGTGAGGGAATGTCCAGTTGCCTACAGATGAGCTTAAGGTCTCCACTCCACACACACCCCAGTCACAATGATATGATTTTTTGTTGTGGATCTTTGATGTCTGATACCTGATCCCATGGAAACCTCATGATCACACAGGCTGGAATGCTTCTTTCATGTGGGCTTTGTTGCTTCTTAATTAGATGATCACTTGTTTACCTTCAAGCCTTTAAGACCCCAGATGCTACATCTTTTTATAGCTGGACATCATCAGCTTCCTTTACCACATTTATTCGTGCACCCACTTTATTTTCAGTGATCATATCACCCAACTTTTATCAGTGCAATATTTTGAGACTTGTTTGGAGGTTCTAGCAGGGGAGCGCAGCTACTCGGATACCCTTGACTGAAGGACGGTCCTCCTTCTATCGGGGAAGGTCGTCCTCTTCAACTCAGCATGCAGCTTCGGGAGGGACGCACATGGAGCGGTGAGGGAGGAAGGGGACACCCACCTAGCCAGCCAGATCAGCCGAATCAACCCTGGCAATTAATGGGGTGACAGATGTCGCAGCCAGATCGCCCTCACATCCATCAGTGCAATATTTTATAGGTATGCAACTTGTTGTCACAATAATCATTGTAACATTTTGAACATGGATGACTGAAAACCAGAAGAGTTGTGGGATAATATCAAGAATATCATGCATGAAGAAAGCAAGAGGTCATTGAAGATATAGGAAAGAAAGAAAAAGCCAAAATGAGTGCCAGAAGAGAATCTAAAATTTACTCTTCTATACATATTAGCTAAAGCAAGTGGGAAAATGATGAAATAAAATAACCAAACAGTTCAGTGATCATTTTGAGAAGACAAGATAAAACATTATAATAAAATGTGCAAAGACCTAGAATAAGAAAACAAAAAGGGAATAACAGGCTCTTTTTCTCAAGCTGAATAACCTGAAGCAAAAGTTAAAGTGTCCAGTTGCAATATGGAAGGGTTCCATGGGAAAAAATATTGAATGATGCATGAAGCATCAAAATATAGAAGACAAACAAAATCATTGTATCAAAAAGAAGTGGACAGCATTCAACCATTTCAAGAAGTAGCATATAGTCAAGAACAACTGATACTGAAGCTCAAGCTAAACTGAATATGGTAGTAAAGAAATAAGATTCCAGAAATTGATAGATTGCCTATTGAAATATTTCAACAAATGCATGCAGTGCTTGGCTAATCTATTTCCAGAAACTGGAAGACAGCTACTTGGCTAACTGACTGGAAGAGATTCATATTTATACCCATGCCAAAGAAAAGTGACCCCATGAAACATACAAATGATAGGAAGATAGTATTAATATCACATACAAGTAAACTTTTACTGAACATAATTCAAAAGGGATTGCAGTGGTACATCGAGAGTGAGCTGGCAAAAATTCAAGTCCGACTCAGAAGAGAGTACAGAATGAGAGACATCATTGCTGACATCAGATAGATCTTTCCCCAAAGCAGAAAATACTAGAAAGGTGTTTACCTATGTTTTATTGACTATACAAAGGCATTCAACTGTGTAGTTCATAAAAAACTATGGATAGCCTTGAGAAAAATAGGAATTCCAGAACACTTCATCATGTCCATTCAGCACAAGTACACAAATCCAGAGGCAGTTTGGAGAATAAAACAAGTGGATACTGCAGAATTTAATATCACTAAAGGTGTGTGTCAAGGTTGTATCATAGTTTCACCATAGTTATTCAATTCACATGCTGAGAAAATATATTCGAGAAGCTGGACTATATGAAGAAGAACACAATGTTGGGATTGGAGAAATTCACACTAACGAACAGCAATATGCCAATGGACCTTGCTTGCTAAAACTCAAGAGGACTTGAAGCACTTCCTGAGGGAGAAATAAAGAAAAATAACCACAGGATCATACCAATTGATCCAGAAAGGGCCTTTAATAAAATTCAACACCTATTCCTGATAAAAAAAATGTTCAGCAAAATAAGAATAGAAGTGAATTATAAAGTAATGGGGGGTGGAGGCTTCCTGGTCTAAAGGAGATTAGTAACCCATTCCCACCCCCAGCCCAGTCTATTGTCCTTGGTAGCTCTTTAAGTATAGTACTGAACTTGCCCCATGACTACATTTTCACCCAAAGGATAGAAAAATCTATAGAGTGAACAGTAATACCAGAAAGAGACACATTCTTGCTATGGAATGAATGGCAGAAGCCAGGAATGGATAGGAAAGAAAGTCAAAGGGAAGTAAAAAAACAGAGGAGGAATGTAGAAAAACTGCTATTACATTAAAAGTACAGCAAATAATATCATGAAGGAAGATGTCTATGAATAAAAAAGCAATATACATTGTAAGCCTTCACTCCAATCGCAATAAAGACTTTTTAAAAAGTAAACAACAAAGCAAAGCAAACCTCACCACATCAGCATTAGGAGAATTGGGTGAGGATTTGCCCAGAACAGTGCCATTTGCACTGATTCAAAACCATGCAACCAAACAAATTGCCATCAATTTGTTCTGTCTCATGTATATCAAAGTAGAACTATATTCTGTTGGATTTTAAATGGCTGCATTTTCAAAGCAAGTCACCAAGCCTTTCTTCCAAAAAGACTTAAATTGGGCTAACAGACTTTTGAGTTAGCACCCAAGATTTTAACCATTTGAATCACCCACCTGATGTCCTGAATTAGTTAATTAATATGAGAACATTTCACCTTCTATAGTAATGTTTTAGTTGGGACAATAGATTATATAGTCATAATAAGAGGTTCATCTTTTTCAGGAGAATAATAATCCCCCATGTAGGAAACCTGGCTTCTATTCCCAGTCAATGTACTTCATGCACAGCCACTACTCGTTTGTCAGTGGAGGCTTGTACATTGTTAGGATGCTGGACAAATTTCAGTAGAGTTTCTAGTCCAAGAAAGACTAGGAAGAAAGGCTGGACAGGCTACTGCTCAAAATTAACCAAGGAAAATCCTATGAATCACAACAGAGTTGCCTGATATTGTGCTTGAAGATGAGCTGCCAAGTATAGAAGGCATTCAAAATGCACAATGGTCAGAGAAATGGGTTGAAACGAACCAACAAGCACAGAACTTGAAACCATTGGATCCTCATGAGATGTGTTGACTGAATGGCAGGATAAGCAATATTATGCTTCTTTTCTAATTGAATCTTTCAAGCCCTCTTAGTTTTGTAGGGGGGGGAGGAAGTTGACAGCAGATACTCTTATCTCTAACATTTTATATTGATAGAAACCTTGTTAGTTATGGATTCCAATTGCAGTGTCTATGACCACAAATACCCTCTTGATCTAGGAATAGGGAATGGGCAGGACTTTTCAATTCTGGTTATCAAGGGAAGGGCATTTGGTTTGGGTCTGAAGACCCTCATATACTAAATTCAAATTTCTGCCAGCAAAATGAAAGAAGCAGAAGAGAATGAAGGAATCAGTTTATTGCCCCTTGAAAACTGTGCACCTAGAGTAGGAAACCAAAAATATTTAAACATAGCTCCCCCCAAAAGAAACAAAAAAACAACCTAAGAACTATAATGTTTCTGAATCCTGGGATTCAGCTGTCAGCTCAGTTAGATTTGTTTTCAGAGGGTTCCTAAAAAATATATGCATTCTCTCTCCTCCAGGGGAAAAAGCCATATTATGATGTAAAAATATTAATTTCACAGTTGGTAAAACTTGGCATATAAGAGCAGTATGCAGAGGTCTCATGATGCCAGAGGGCTTGGTGGGAGCCTGGTAGCAGGCCTGCATTCCACCACTCCTTTTCTCAAATGCTTTCAAGTTCCCTTCCCTTGCCTATTGTTTTGTCAACCATCTTTTTCTATTAACCACCTTGACTTCATCACAGCAGCAGCAGCAGTAGTCTGATCCCTTGTAAGTAACGGGCATGCAGCTGCTGTGGCGAGGACTAAGGGGAGATTAAAGCTGGGAGTTCAGTCAGTCATTTTACTGCACCTAGGTGAAACAGGGCTCTGTCAAATGATGTGATTTTGGGTGACCTCTTTCTAAAGGTCTTCCCAAGAGCTTCCAGCCAGGATCTATATCGGATTTTCCAGTTACTTCTAAGCTCTGAATATTTGGAACAATAGGCCACAAACAGCATGTCAAGAAATACAGTTCCATTAGTGCGGAAAATGATGCCAAGAATTTCATTCTTATAGGGCCTCCCTAGCCAAAATGAAATTTCAAAAAATTGTCTCAATCTACCAAAAACATATTTTAATAAAAAGCAGCAGGCTAGTCCTCAAGCAAGATAACACTTTACCCCCACTTATTTTCTAGTCTTACAAAAGGATTCTTTGTTGGTATATTTATTGTTTTCATGTGGAATTTGTACATAAACCAAGGAGCAATTGTTTGAACAGAAGAAGGTGACCCTGTGTGATTGAAACTGAAATATAGGAAGAAAAAACACATCAGGATTGGAAAAGGGTCATTAACAACCAGCAATATGCAAATAGCATATATATTTCAACTTTCCTCTTTAACACTTTAAATATGGATTCATACAACATATTTAGCCAATGCAATACATTTCTTGACTGCTGTTTCCATGAGCGTAGACTGTGGATCCAAGTAAAATAAGTCCTTCAAAGCTTTATGTGCATGTGTGTTAAAGATCACAGATGCCATGTCAAGTGCACTTGATCCAAGCCACAGTATTGCAAATTGCCTCACATGCATGTGAAAAGTAGATAATAAGGAAGAATTGACACAATGGAATTATAGTGCTATCAAAGGACATTGAAGGTATCAAGGACAGTCAGAAATAAATCTGTCTTGGAGGAAGTTTGGCCAAATGCAACTCAATGTAAAGAAAACAAAAATCTTCACAACTGACAGAATAAACAAAAGACTAAAGACTATATGAAGAAGAACACAGCATTGGTGTTGAAGGAAGGCTTATTGACAACCAAAAATGTGCAGATGACACTGTCATGCTGCGGAAAGCAAAGCAGACTTGAAGCACTTACTGATGAAAATGAAAGACTATGTACGGCATACTGTATGGATGGTAAATCAATGTAAAAAAAACTACTCACAATGAGAGCAAGAGAGAACTCATGATAACAAGAGGAAGGATCAAGTTGTGAAGGATCTCAATTTGTTTGGCTCTACAATCATGCTCACAGAAGTAGCAGTCAAGAAATGAGAACAAATATGGTCTACTGCATAAGACCACTTTAAACTCTTGAACAGCAAGGATGTCATGTTGAGAACTACGGTGACCCTGACCCAAACCATATTTTCAATACTCTTATATACGTGTGAAAACTGAACATTGAATAAGGAAGGAAAAAGAAAAATCAATGCATCTGAATTATGGTACTAGCAAGTACCATGGATTGCCAAGAGAGCAAGCAAATCTGTCTTGGAACAACTCTAGCCGGGATGGTGAGACTTCGTCTCAAGAACTTTTGATGTGTTACCAGAAGACACAAGTTCTCAGTAAAGGGCATCATGCTTGGTAAAGTAGAGAGTCAGGGAAAAAGAGGAAGACCTTCATAACAAGATGAACTGACGATGCAGTGGCTGCAACCATGGGCTCAAACAGAAGAACAATTATGAAGAAGAGCAGGACCAGGTAATATTTTGATCTGTTGTCACTATGAGTTGGAAGAAACCCCACCGCACTTAACTATTAAGTTCACTTTGAGCCAGAGAGAGTATAAATATCCCAGAGGATTTTCCTGGCTATCATAAAGGGGAGTTGATATCAAAGAGATCAAGAAGAAAGAAAATGTTTTGCAACCGATGGCAGCAGGAATAGTAAAAGTATGTTTGATCTCATTGAATCACGGATTGTTAAAATATCTGTAAGAGCTCCCAATAAAGTGATTTCTTTTAAAAAAAAAAAGCTGTGTGAGGAGCATGCATGAGATCCCTGGGTTGGGGTGGTGTGGGGGGAGTAGATCACCAGATCTTTCTCTTACAGTGCTTGAGCCACTGTTGAGTCAGCAGCCAAGAGCTTAATCATTGTTCTACCAGAGTTCCTTGTACATCAGGACTAGGAAGACACCATGGAAACCAAATGCCATTTTGAAAAACAAAAGGCTTCTGGGAAAATATTTATGTGATACCTACTAAAAAATGATGGAAAGAATAAATGAGTTGAAACCAAACAAGGAAAATGTTATATTCAAGTCCCATAGATTTCATAAGTTGACAGCATAGGAAAGAAACAGAATTATGAGCCAAAGCAACATAGAATGGTAAGACTTTCCAGTTAATATTTTTCCACCTCTCAGAAGCTAAGTTGTGAACTATTAAAATGATGAGACTGACACTCACTTTCCCAAATTAGATAATCTAATTGAACAGGCATCTTTTCTCTCTTTCTTTGGGGACATCACTAGAGATGGCTAATGTAGAGGAAATTAGTAAAACTAAAGAAGTTAAAATAGAACAACTAAAACAGGGAAGATGGTCACTAATGTTAATAATGATTATTTTTAGGGAGTGGGATATGGGGTGGTTCTATTCCTTCATGTGTTGTTTAAATTCCTGGCAATGAACAAGTACTAATCTGACCAAAACAAAGGAAATGATTTTCTTAAAGTTCAAAACAAGTAGCACATTAACCAAATTAATTCAATTTTCTATTTGAATCTATGAATATTTTTGCGAGCACTTACTATGTACCAAGAATTACGCGAGGCCCTTGTAACAGATCGGCAAGCAAGAGAAATTCACAGTGACCCCCATGGGACATAGTTGAACAACTTCATAGGTTTTCTAGGCTATAATCTTTATGGGAGCTAACGGCCAGGCCTTTCCTACCACAAAGCTTGATAGCCACTGAACTTGACAGCCCTCTCCTTACTCATTGTTGAGTAACTTATTTGTTACTTACTCATTACTTATTATTTTTGTTTTGCTTTTGGAAAATTAACTCTATAATTAATTTTTTATAATAACTTCTAAATAATGTGAAAAGTCTCTTTTTTTACTTTTTGGTGTGAATTAGGGAGCAGTTTACAGGAGAGGTCATCAGGTTTGCGTTCATCTGTTCATGCACATAGAGCATCAGTGCATCCACTACAGCCCCCTCAATGAAATATCATTTTTCTCACTTCTCCCTGTATTTTGATCTCTCCTTCTTTCCTAATGCACTGATCTTTGTCCTAGGATAAATGTTGCCTGTTTGATCTTAAATTATTTTATATTCTAATGGGGGAGTAGGGGAGAGGGGTTGTTAGTTCCCCACCTGAAGGGAGACTAAGGGTCATAATCTTGATGGTTCCACCAGTTTCTATCCAACCAGTAAGGCGTAGTCTCATAATTATGCATTTTGTTTGACAGTTTTCTCCTACTCTATCCAGGACCTTCTAGTCTCAGGATTGTGAAGGCTGATGTTTGCATGGTCAATTAGCCTGCTGGACTCACTGTCTCCTTATGTCTTTCAGTATGTCTTTTCCTCATTCTTATCTTTGGATGGGGGAAAAATCAAAAGCTTCACCTTACATCAGCGGTTCTCAATCTGTGGGTCATGACCTCTTTGGGGGTCAAACGACCCTTTCCCAGGGGTTTCCCAGTCCATTACATTAGCAAAATGACAGTTATGAAGTAGCAATGAAAATAATTTTATAGTTGGAGGGTAACCACAACATGAGAAATTGTATTAAAGGGTCACGACATTAGGAAGGTTGAGATCCACTACCTTAGATGGTTAACTTATGAGCTTTTTCTTTTTTGCTGCAAGAGGAAGCTTTATTGTCTCCATTTGGTCCCCATCTTCGGGGAGGAGCTCCAGGGCTATGACACTGAGGCTGGCGGGCCAGATTCAGACAGAGGCAGGGCTAAGGCTGGCAGGGGGAGGTTGGGACCCCTGGCAGATGGGTGGGCGCCGCAGACTCCTAGCCCTGTTTGAGGGTGAGAAACTCACCCTTCCTGGCCTGGGGACTGGAGACCCTGTGGAGGTTGGTCAGGGGATGGCCCATCTTCTTCAGCACTTTTACTTCCTCATTCAGGAAGTGGTTCTCCAGGCAGTCACAGAGATGGGGGGCTATGTGAGTGAACCCCACGGCATGCAGGTCCAAAAGAACCTGGTGGAATTTTTTTTCCTCCAGGGCCAGAGCAGCTTTCATGGCATCCAGGGTTTTGCCCCACTCATCTTGAGACAGTTTCTGCACATCATGGAAGAGAACGTGGCTACCACACTGGGTTTGCAGCTTCTAGAGTCGCACTTCTCCTTCACCAGCTCACAGAGAACGTGTCCCCTGCCTTCCAAGGCAACATTGTCGCAGAAGCCCAGACGGAGGTCGGTGTAAGAGGCCCGCAGACGCAGGTTGACCAGACGGTGGACGCCGGCCTCAGCTTCGAGGGATCATTCTGACGGATCTGAGAGTTCATGATGGGTCGGTTTGGAGGTCACCACACACAAGAGTGATAGTCCCAATCAGAGAGGATGGCCAAGAAGATGATCCCGAAGGTGACCTCCAGCAAGGAAACTGGTAAGGTTGGAGGAAGGGAGTCCCCAGATGTTCCATTCAAACTCCATTGAAGCAAGAGACAGACCCACATGGGACCACAGGGCGAGCTTCACTTACTAGCTCTTAAGATCCCAGTTGCTACTCACCAAGCTAGAAGTTAGAACATTAATTTTGTGAACAATATTTCAGTTTTTTTATGGCTGTTGTATGCTTAAGATGTCTTCAAAAATTCATTGAATTGTAAGATAATGAAATTTTTCCAGAAATATTTTAAGAACCTTCATATGTATATAGTACATACTTTAAGACTATTTATGTCAAAGTTATACTATGTATATAAAATAATAATAGCTGATCAACTTTTTTGTATTTACATGCTGCACAAAGTATTAGTACACAATATTAAAAATAAAATTCTCATACAAATATGGTGTGAACACATAATTCAGTTTATTTAACCAAGATCTGAAAGCTGGTTAGATAATAATTTGATCATAATTACCATCAAAGGAATGTTAAAATATGATCCAACCCTTAGAACCAACCCTTGTTGTCTTGGAGGGCAACAATACTGCAATCTCTGAAGTCATCCTCTCTGCTGAACAGATAATCACAATTAGAATTTTTTGTTTTATTTATTTTGTAGAGTTTTTGTAACAAACAACTGTTTATTGTGAATTGAGGGTTTACATTTCAGATCACTGATTTGTGTACTATGTTCTGCCCGTGGACCTTGGGGTTCCTAGAGACTGTGGTCCTGATCCCCAGGTCCAGCCACGTACTTCCTTCTAAGAAGTTTTCATGACTTTGCCCCCTGTATGCTCTACTACATTCACAGATACATTAACAACACCGGTAAATACATATACAAATATACTCTGCTAAACCAAGGCAGATTCTTGGGGATACTCCCACACTCCCCCCCATACTTGCAGAACACAACTATTGCAGAATTTTCCTCGGTTGACTTTAACTCTTGCAAAACTTGTAATGTCTTTCACAGTTTCCACCGCACATACGCATGTGTGTATTTTTGTGTTTACCTTCTCTGATTGTAAGCTGCCTTCTGCTTCACCCAAATGAGCACTTATTGACCCTCTAGCCACTGACTTTCCCTCCTAACCTACACCCTGCTAACCACCAAAGTCTGTTTCTTTCACAATGAAAACCTTTTCTCACTTTTTTCAATATTAGTGGACTCATGCACTATTTTTCCTTTGACTAATTTCGCTCCCTCATCATAATGTCCTCCAGGTTCATCCATGATGCTTCACAAAGACAACATTATTCTTCATTGGGAGTATGTACTCAAGTTTATCCATTCATTCTTCCATTGATGTGCATTTAAATTGTTTCCATCTTTTTGCTTCAATAAACATTGATGTACCTATTCCTATCGAAGCTCATGTTTCTCAAGACCGCTAGGTCATATGGTATTCCTAGATCCAACGTTGTGAGGAAGCATACACCCTTTTTGCAGTGATTGCACCATCCCTCCCCCCCATCACGCTACCAATGGAGACTCGTCTATTTGAATTTTCATATCAGATCCACTTACCTGAAATCAATTTCCATAAGTGGCAATATTTAATGCAACTTCCAAGAAGAAATTCTTTGGGCTAGTTTTACAAGGGGGTCATTCCAATCATCTAGTGTGCTACATTTGCCACTGAGGGATTTGACTACATGAAACACGGTGGGCTGGGAAGTTGACTAGACATGAAGTCCCGTTTATTAAATGTGAAACTTCAATGAGTCATTTAATCTGAGCATCCATATCCTTTTCTGTAAAAATTGTGAACATAAATGTATTGTTATACGAACTCATACGTTCAAGTATATAAAGCACTTAGAAAATCATTTGAAACACAGTAAAAACTAAGTGTTACCTACTGTAATTTTTAAAATGGCATTATTTCTGTCAAAACTCAAGAAGTATTGAGATAGATTTTGCCATCGTGGTTGGTTCTGTTGTCATCACGGTGGTCTAAAAAATCATAAAAACCATTTCTAACTGGTGAGAGCAGATAATGGAAACATTTAAAAGCAGGGTGAATTCTTTTGGGGGCTAGGAAATTACCTAAAGTAAATTAGCTCTTTAACCTTTTTGATAAATGAAACTCACTGTAGTTATATTACAAATGACTAAAGGCATATAATAAAAGGTTTGTATTCACCAAATTACAAGGTATTATTACAAAAGTATAGAGTAGTGTTTGATTAGCCTTGAGGCAAGAAGCTTGAAGTATCTTAATTGCTTGTTACTTTTCCTCTACTTTCTATTGATGAACTTGAAGAAAAAAGAAGGTAAATTTGATTTACTCTGGAAAAGAGAACAGATGTTATATATCATAAATTTTGCTAAAAGCCAGTAAGATAAGAAACTACATTTACATGGTTGTCTAACGATTTCAAATTTAATTTATGTGTTACAAGTAGAAAAATTAAGAAAATTTTGCTTCTTCTTATCCAGTGCTGATTAAATCAGCCAAAAGAAGTTCCCAATGACTTGAACTCCCTAAAGACATTGTTATTCTTTATGGCTTCACTGTTATTATGGAAAGACAACCAAGAGTTATAGATTGCTGATAACAGAGCCAGGGAACAAATCAAGAAAACTTAAGGATGCAACAAAACATGAAAAGAAAAGTAATTGATAGATTAGGCAACAATGCCTCCAGGTTAAAAGACTCAACTATTAGCTCTCAGAGGAAGGGAATTTCCCTGCCAGCTCTGTGAATTCATTCAGCTCTATACAGCCTGAAGGGGTAAAAGGCATAAAATCAGCAGACTATAACAGACAGAGAAAGAGAGCATTTAAGAGGATGTGTTGGCTTTTATTGTAATGCGAGCTTTATAAGGGACTCCTCTTTTCCCCAAATTGCCATACTCTGAAATTCTCCTCAAATACAAGACTATAATCTACAGGTTTCACACCTACACAAAGAAAAAGAGAAGAGTAGTTACACTTCCATCACTTTGGGTCCAGACAGAAAGACTCTACTATAATGTTAAACAAGTCAAAGGAATGCAATGTAACTGGTTATTCAATTCATACCAGAAGTTTGGTACCCAATTTTGCTCTGGTCTTCTAGGAATTTCAGAAATCCAGGTTGTAATTATGAACTTTGATTGTGGCTTAGTTCAAATTCTTGAAAAAAATAATGTGGAAACTTTGTAAAGGTTTATGCTTATCATTCACTAGAAATGCAGATCTAGTAACACTAATACTAATTATGTTCTGTGGAGCAATTCTTATGTGCCAAGTATTATGATAAATTCTTTACATGTAACATTTAATTTGTTATTCCTCATTTTGATCCGTAGGATTTTTATTGGAAGAATGGGGAGACAGATTATACTATGGCACATAGTAGACACTCAATAAATATTTTCAGAATGAATAAAACCTTAATAATAATGATATTTGACATATGTGATGGTAGAAGTGAACACTGGATAACATGAGAGGAACTAAGAGGTTATTTGAACATGGAACAATTATGGAGAAAAATAGAAATTCTTCTCAGGGAGTACCCCCTAGACAGAGGTGTTCAGCAAGGGACCATGGCCAAGTCTGTGCTTCCATCCGAGAACACTTAGTGTAAGGCTTGACCTCCATCTGGAAGATCTGTGAGAAAAGGTCTTGTACATTCCAGGTGACCTGAACTAGGCTACAGATGGGAGAAATGAAGCGGAAGAAATGCACTAGAGAACTAGTCAGGATACAAAATGAACATGATCTGGTGATGAGTCAGATGCATGGATGAGGGAGCAGGGAAAGAACAGGGAGGATGGGAAAATCAGCATACAGAGATTAAAATATATCTGTGGGGGCTGAGCCCTGGTGGCGTAGTGGTTGTTCGCAAGACTGCGGCCCACTGGGACGGAGGTTCAATTCCAGCGGTGGGGCTGGGCCTCCTACTCCCACCACCGGAGAGCAGTGATGCCCCCCCCCCCAAAAAAAATTAAAAAATAAAATGTATCTGTGTTCATGGATATCAAGGTTAGGAACCACACGCTGGATAGTAGAGGCACAGAAAAAGAGAAAGACCCTCGACAGGATAGGTTGAAAGAGTGGCTGCAACAATGAAATCAACCATAACAAAAATTGGGAGGATGACGCAGGACTGGGCAATGTTTCCTTCTGTTGGACATCGAGTT
>PVJH01005899.1:0-62768 GCA_004026705.1 Nesogale talazaci
GGGCGGGAGTGGGATGGCAGGAGGATGTCATTGGAGATGTCATTTGGGTGTCAAAGTCTGAGATTCTGAGTCAACTTCAGGAGCCCAGACAGGAAACTGCCCATCAGTGTGAAGCCAGCAGAGCTAAAAAGCCCCAACTTTAGGATTGGGGAGTTTATCAGTTTTGTTAGTTTTTTGAAAAACTGAACTTTGGAACTGATGGGTGAAAGCTTTATCTTTTTTGTTTGGGGAGGGGGGGGCAATCACTGCTCTCCGGTGGTGGGAGTAGGGGGTGAAAGCTTTAATGAGGAGATTCCGACCATTAATGAACTGTTTGTTATGCCAAATTGCACATGGTCCAGAACCCAGCCTGGGAGTGGGGAGGGGGGGGGCAGCTCTATTGATCAGTCAGCATCTGCAATGAGACCTGAGGGGCAAGGGGAAGCCTGCTAGATGTCCCTGCATGGAAGGCTTGTGAGCCCCACCACTCAGGAAGCCCCCCAGGCCCTCCAGCTCCCACCCCCACCAAGGCAGGCTCCTTGGAATGGCACTCACAGTCTCTGCCTCAAATCAGGCCAACTCTCCCAGCATGCTGTTCAGCATCAGTCCAGCCAGGTGGAACTGATTCCGGATTCCGTGTCTCGGAGCTCCTAACGAGATCTTGATAGAGCCAGGGCTTAAGCATTCTTCACAGTGGGTTATTGGATCTTGATTTGCTGGACGCGTTCAGCTGAGTCACCGTCTCCAAACAATATGAGAAATAAAACTCTGGCCACGCTCCGGCACTGTCAGGCGCCTTTGGGTCCACAGGGGCAAATTACATGGTGCCCGTCCTCCCCTCCTCCGCACTGGCTGAGGGTCTTGCTTAGAAAGGAAGGGGAGCAACCCCCACCTCAGAGAAGCAGTTGGGGGGAGGGCACTGGAGGGAAGCAGGCCCATCAGGGGAAGGAGGGAAGTGTTGAAGAATGTTCTTCATAACAAATGGGGGGATTTAGGCCCAGAGAGAAGGGTCCTGCCAAAGTCAGAGGTATGGAAGTGACAGCTGAGCTGGAAGTACCCTCTCCCTTCCTCCTCAGGGCCATGTGCTCAGAGCCTGGGTTGCACTCACTGGGACCTAACTTCTGGTTCTGCTTCCTACGGGCTTGGGCTTGGAACAAGCAAACCCAGCTCTCTCAAAGCCGAGGTTTCCTCAGATCAGATAAAAATATCTGTCTTGCAGGGACCTATAAACAAAGCCTTAGCAGACTTACCTGTGACCATGGAACTGCCAAATGGACAGAACTGCCGAGGGGATAGCCTATGACCGTGAACCCAGGGCCCCTGGCTCCAAAGTCTAGACAACCCTTTGAGAGTCCTCCACTCCAGGAGATACAGAAGAGCCCTGTTCTGCTGCCCTAGCCCTGGCCAGACCCTTGCCTGCTGAAACAGCCTGTGTGTCCAGGGGTATGGAGTGCTGACGTCACACCCAGACTTGCAGTTCTGGCCTCTACGGGGAGTCAATATGTTAGATTTCTTGGGAGGAAATACCTTGGTCCTTGGCTTCACACTCCAAAGCCTCATTTGTGTTGTGAGTTTTATTAAGGATAGAAGAAGTTTCAGGTTTTACACAGACACCTTCAGGGTACCGAGTCCCACACGTGGAGACCTGAAGTCAGAGGAGACTTCCACATTCCCAGCAGGCTAACGAGCAACTGGGGGGCGGGGGGGGGGGAGACACTTTGAACTAAAGATTCTGGCTTTTTCAGCCCTCCTCTGGGTCCTGGTGGACCCCATTAGCTAAATTAAGCTCACTTGGCCCACATTGGGGCCCACCTAGGTGTAATGTCCCCTCCTGAATTTTGGAGCACACCCACTGGACACCCTGGTCCCTGTCCTGTCCCTGTTCTAACATACCTGTGGGTCCATCTCCTGCCAATTCCTGCCACTCTATTGCTTGGGACTCAGTGACTGAACAGGCATCCTGAAGCTCTCTCTTCCCAAGCCCACTTCTCAGGCTGGTGGCAGCACCCTGTCGGGATGATCCACTGGACTAGGTGTAACCCAGGTTAAGCACCTGCCCTAGGGGACTGAAGGGTAGACTCAGGCCTCCAAACAAGAGGACAACGGGTTTCTCTTTTAAGAAACTCCACCTACCGGCAGGTTCGGGGACAAGATGTGGAATGTGGCCAGGGGGCGGCTGCAACCACCTGAGCATCCTGGGAAAGGACACTATTCCCTCATTTTGAGGTGCAAAGCATATTTACTCCTCTCCACATATTTCCTACGCAAGCCCGCATCCCGTCCCCCAGGTTTTCTGCTCCCCAGGCCAGGGCCCTTGTTTTAACCACAACCCAGCAGCCAAGCCAAGACTCCAAAAGAGATGTCCACACCCAAGTTCCCTGCAGCTGAGCTCATGTCTAAAAGGCAAGGCACCCTGGACAGAGTGCCTTAAATTTCATCCAAATGCTATCTTGAGTGGCCCACCGTCAAGTTCTGACCCGAAAGCTGTCAAAGTAGTCCTGAGGTGACCCCGGAAGGCAGGGAGACGCGGGCTACCGAAGGAAAAGGAGGAACATCTCCCATCATTCTCTAGCCATGCACATAGGAGGGATCCATCTCCTTAGTTCTCCCTCATTCTGGCCTGATAGATCACCAACAGACCCCTCCCGACTCTCTTTATCATTAAACATGTGACAAAGGTTTTGCAGAAGCTACTGTTTATGTTTATCTCATTTGTTGTAAGGGCCTGTGGCAGTCACCCATCTGTGTCAATTTCAGCACTGGGGTTGTAGGGATGGAGTCTAGCCTGTCAGTCTGGAGATAGCCAATGTAAAGTGAGCAGATTTTAAGGGAGACAACATTGACCGGGCCTGGGGGGGTTGGGGGGGTGGGGGGAACCTCTTAACTAAAAATTTGGTCTATATGAAGCAACAAAAGTTTTCATAGAACACAAAAATAGTATTGTAGTACATTTATTTTAACTTTAAAATGCCACAGGACATTGCTAAATTGTTAAAAACAAACAAACAGGATGTCTGGTCACTTTACCAATGAGGTCTCTGTGGTCATGGCTTTCTCCTGAGAATTCTGGGAAGTCTTGCGGTATTTCCCAATTGGGGGAGAGAGATTTGACTCACTCTCCTGGAGATGGTCTATCGAAGACAGCATGGTATAGACCCTGAGTCCTGGAGACTGGAGGAGCCGGAAGCCCTATGGGCTTACCCTGATGGAACCAAACCTCTGGAGCTGAAGAAGCCATGTGGAGACTCCTACCAGTGCTGAGATACTTGGAAGACCAAGGGGAGGCTCCTGCCAGTGCTGAGATGCTTCTACTGCCACTGGTTACTGCTGATGGTCCTAGAAACGAGGCACCATGGGGGGACCCCTGCCAGCACCTGGATGCTTCTACTGCCGCTAGACACACAAGACTCGGCATCCACTGGCCCGTGATTGTCCTGGTGTCATTGTATGTGCTTCATGAGTCGGAAGGAGACTTTTTTGGGGGGAGGACATCACTGCCCTCTGGTGGGAGTGGGAGGCCCTGCCTTGCTCCTGGAGAGCTGCTGCTGGATTTGAACTGCCAAACCAGTGGGCGGCAGTCCCGCACTCAACCACCATCCCACCGGGGCTCAACCCCTGAAAGGAGACTTTATAGACTGGTATCAGACATATGGGCTAATATCAGACTTATGACCTTGGACTGGCCTGGGTTGGGATGCCTTTTCAATGTTCCATTCCTCTTGTATAAAAACCTTTCCCTTATATGCATGTTTATGAATTTGTTTCTCTAGTCTATCCAGACTAACACAGAGCCCAACCATTACCACCTCTGTATGAAAAGAACACACCATGTATGGCTTTTTTGTTTGTTTGTGTTTGTTTGTTTGTTTGTTTGTTTGTTTTGGGGGGGGACATCACTGCTCTCTGGTGGTGGGAGTAGAAGGCCCAGCCCCACTGCTGGAGTTGAACCTCCGTCCCAGTGGGCCGCAGTCCCGCGCACAAGCACTACACCACCGAGGCTCAGTGCCATGTATGGCTTTTTGGACTCAGGAAGACATGGCCTTAATGCTGCAAAAGTCCATTTCCTAGCTCTCTTTCCTCTTATGCAGAATACAGCTGTGCTTCCCCCCATGATTACAGTCTTCTGGTGACACCCTACCCCCATGAACAACCTCTATTCACAATAGCTAAAGGGCATTAACAAGAGATGAATGAATAAACAAAAGATAAGTAAGTACAATGGGATAGTACTCAGTCAGTAGGAGAAATGAAGCCTTAATATATGCTATAGCATAAATGGAGCTTGAAAACCTGCTGAGTCAAATACGTCAATCACAAAAGGGCAACTAGTACCTGACCTCATGCATCTAATAGGCGTCCTGGTGGGACAGTGGAAACACGTTAGATCCCCAGGATTATCTGCTCAAAACCCCCAGCAGTTCCAGGGGCAGAAGGAAGGCAGCCTGGGTTTTCTCCTGTAAACAGTTAGTCTCAGAAATCCACGGGGCGTCACGAGGAGTCCGCATTGACTCATGGCATTGAGTTTTGTTGGGGCTTGGTTTTCACTGATATAAAAAAGACAAGGGGGAAAATGACGGAGGCAGGGGCAGACACGAGGGAGAGGCTAAGAGCTCCAAACGACGGGTAAATACTGCTACATACCCAACCCTGCAAACACGGTGACTTGTGAATAGATACCTGGATAGACTGGAGGCCAAACAGGTGTGGAGAGAAAGGGAGAATAATCCCACAAATATAGATATAGGTTTGACAGAGCTAATTTGTATATGGGTGTTTAGCTTTGCTATAAATATAGCCATGTAAGTGGTGGAACATACCGGGACAAGTTGTGAAAGTGTCCTAGAACGAACCAACTATCTTGAGGGCATGAGTTCCAGGGCACCATAATAAGGACCATAATATCGAGACCAATTGACATGATATTGTCCACATCCTACTTTGGTGGGTAGCCAGTGTGGTACTAACAATGCAGAAATAGCCACGTAAAGTGCAATTGTGGGTCTCTCTCTTTTCAGAAGAAAGAATAGTGGGGGACATTGAAGACACATGGAAACGATTAATCTAACGGACTCAGGAACATAAATCTCCACAACCATGAGACAAGAACTACCACTCCCAGCTCTGAAAGGAGTCACAGTAGGTAGGGTGGGAGAGAAAAACATGGAATAAATCTAAACTCAGAAAGAGTCTAGGTTTCAATGGAATGGGATCGTGTCTAGATTAGCTTCTAATAAAATGGCTTACAGAAGAGTGAGAGAGATTCAGATTACGGGGTGGATAGGAAGTGGTGGAAACACCAAGATGATGGCCTTTAGGCACCCTTCAGGTCTGGAAATGAGCTCACCTTCCTGGTTCCGTTTTCAATCAGGCAACTCACAGGTCTGTCATGGGAACTGCAGGAGCCCTGGTGAAGCATTAGGCTGCGATCCACAAGGGCTGAAGATCAAAGCCACCAGCTGCTCCACAGAAGACAGATAGGGCTTTCTGCTCCCATAAAGAGTGACTGTTGGGCTGAGCCCCGGTGGCGTAAGTGGTTGCGTGCGGGACTGCAGCCCGCGGGCTTGGTGGTTCAAATCCAGCGGCGGCTCTCAGGAGCAGCACTGGGTAGTGCCCACGACCACCAGAAGGCAGTGATGGTTCCCCCCTCCCCCCCAAAAAAAGTGACAGTCTCAGAAACTCACAGGGGCAGTTCTACCTGGTCCCATGGGGTCACTGTGAGTTAGTATCAACTCGATGACAGCGAGCATGAAGGGAACAGTGACATGAGTTAGGAGTCCACACATAGATGAATCAGCCATTTGAGATCAAAAGGGCAGCATCTACCGAAGGAAAGGGTTAGGCAAGAAGGAGGAATGGAAACAGGTAAACAGGTGTAAGTGGTTATCAGAGACAGGCAGACTAGGGGGAAGGGACTCCTGGGACAGTACCATTGTGATAGCCCTATGAGCTGCTTATACACCTATAAAAAGTTTAATTGTCAAAGGTTGTGTGAGAAATATATGTATAACACGATGATATATTTTAAAAGAGATTAACTGCTGAGACTTATAAATACACCACCAAACACTTCATGGGACTTTGTTTCTTGGTTTGGAGGCTTAGGGTCATAATTTCATGAGCTATCTCACTTACCTGGTCTGTGAATGTATTTAGAGTTTCTGTTCTACCTCTTAATTTGTTGCATTAGACCTGGATTCTGAAACCATGGCCACGCGGCCCTCCAAGGCTCAACAACTGGATTCCGTTCACTTGGAGCAATGGAAAAAGAGTCAGGGACCGGCAGGGAAAATGGCATGTGTGACCAACAGCCTCCTTTGTCCTGAGACCAGAAGAGCCCAGCCACCATTCCTGATCATTTTGGTTTGAGGTACCGTTGAAGAATCCCGATCAAAGGCGGAAGATGTGGAGCAGAATTTCAAATTCTCACGGACTCTAGACTTTCTGAAGCCATGGAGGACGGATGTACCCTTGAAGCTACTGCCTGAGATAATCTTGAGCCTTAAACCCAAAATATCCCCTGAAATCTTCTTAAAACATAACATTAAAGAGTTTAGCTTAACTAAGAAAGAAAGGTCTGTCTTGGGCATTATGTTCTTTTAAGAACATGTACATGGACTCAAATTAACAACAGCAAGTCAAATAATGAGATAGAAAGCTTAAGGGCAGCAAATTTATTTTAATGGGTGAGGAACCATTCAGAAAAACAGGAGGGTGATAACGGCTGCACAATTCTAAGAATGCATTCAATGTTCAAGTAGAATTACCCAGTAGGAACAGTTGGATTGGTATTTGATCTGTTTGCTAAGCATATTCACCACCTCGACAAAGACACAACAGCAAAGCAGTGGCAGCTTGTCAGGGACTAGAGCACAGACGTCCAGGTCTAAGGTCCAGAATCAGGAATTCCTCATCAGGAATTAGTACTACCGTAATGTCAGACCCTATCTCCAAGCCAGCCTGTACCTTTGGGAGCACTGGCTCTTCCCAGAGCCACAGGTCCCACCCACCACATTCTAGTCTAGCAGCCTAAAGGAAAGGAAGAGGTGGGGGTGGGGGGTGGGGCTTCTGGCCTAGGTGCTTCTATGAGTTATGAGTGACAAGGAACAACTTATGTGAAAATGACAGAAAGACCCACAAGATCTGAAAATAAGACCTGTAAAACAGAGAAGGAGAGAATGGCTCTATGAATCCCACATCTGTTGGTTTAATACTTATTGTCTAACAAGTGTCTACCCCAGCTAACCCTTGTCAGTCAGGAAATGCTGTAGCACCAATCCCCAGATCTTAGTGGATTGAAGAATGAGTGGATTGAAGAATGTCTCATTCAGGGAGCGTAGTCAGTTCAGCTCAGCAGAGGACCTCTTCTCACAGTGGTCACTCAGATGCTATGTGGACACCCAGGTGCTATTTGGACACTTGCTAGCCCCCATTACCATGGAGTAACTCACTGGTAATTAAATGCTCCTATTTGGAAGGGAGACATGCCATTATGGTCATGTATCACTGGCCAAATCAGGCACCTGGCCCTGTCCATCTCCATTGAGGGTAGGGCAACACAAGCCTACAAGTGTCCCAAGCCTATATCAGCAGTCCCCAGCATGATCCCATCTTCACTGGGTCTTCAAACTTAGGGATTAGATTCTAGAGCTCTTCGAGTTGCTGATGTAGCTAAATGGAAGACTTGCCCTTAGTCACCTTGGGGTGTTTCAGCCTACTCTGTGGATCTGTCAAAGTCCCAGATGTTGCAGGGTCAGGATGTCAGGGGGGAGTCTCTAATCACCCCCACTCATGTGCTCACGATTGCTGTCACAAGGCCTCCACTGCCCAAGACACGTGGTCTCTGCAACTTTAGGGCTCTGGTGGGCGAGGGCACCCTTGTACATGTGGGGACCCCTGCCAGGGTCTTCCTCGCTAAGCTTACATGGTATCATTCTTACTTGGAGCTTGGTCTCACTCATACTAGGATGGTGAGCATGGGTTCTCACTGATCAGGGACACAGAGACCTCACGCCCTTCTCTGACCAGAAAGGATACCCATCCATTTCTTCCCTTATGTTCTCTGCAACCTAAGGCATTAGTAAGTAAAAGTCAGATAGCTGTCTTTACAGAGAAGAAGTAAAACTGGTTCCCAGATGATATGATTCCTCACTGCCCAAAGAAGCTACAAGATCATTGTCAGACCTAATTGAAATATTTGGCAACATGGTGGGATACCAGATTAACATACACACAAAATAACCCCAATCGGATTCCTGTATATGAACAAGGAGAGTTCTGAAAAGGAAATCAAGAAAATATACTATTCATAATTGGGCGCAGAGAAGATAAAAATTAGGTATACACTTAACCAAAGAAAGAAAAGTACAAAAACTCAACCACAAAAATAAACCAAAAGAGACCTGCATAAACGGAAGAATATACCATGCTCATGAACAGGAAGACTTAACATTGTGAAAATATTAGCGAAAGGGATATAGAAATACAATGCAAGCTCAATCCAGATTTCAGCATCGCTCTTCAAAGAGATGGAAAATCTAAGCACCAACTTTACAAGAACGTGAAAGAGGCTCAGGATAAACTAAGCACAACTAAAGAAGAAGAGGAAAATGGAAGGCCTATGGCTTTCAAATCTCAAAATATACTATAAAGCTACGGTAACCAAAACAGCTGGGATTGGTACAAGACACACATGGATAAAAGGGGCAGAATAGAGAACCTGGAAATTAATCCATCCACCTTTGGCAGAGGACCAAAACACATTAAACAGGGAAGAGACAGTCTTCAACAAATGATGAATTTCTTTTTTTTTTTGGGGGGGGGGCATCACTGCCCTCTGGTGGTGGGAGCAGGAGGCTCAGCCTTGCTGCTGGATTTGAACCTCTAACCCAGTGGGCCACAGTCCTGTGCACAACCACTGCGCCACCAGGGCTCAGCTGATGAACTTCTATTTGCAAAAGAATGAATCAGGATCTGTACCTCACTCCACAGAAAAAATGAAACCAAGATGGATTAAAGACCTGAATGGAAATTCTAGCACTGAAAATATCATCAATAAAAAAGTAGATATAGGGCTGAGCCCCGGTGGCGTAGTGGTTGTGCGCGGGACTGCGGCCCACTGGGACAGAGGTTCAATTCCAGCAGTGGGGCTGGGCCTCCTACTCCCACCACCGGAGAGCAGTGATGCCCCCCCACCAAAAAAAAAAGTAGATATAAATATTGGGGTCCTAACACCTGGTATAAACACACTATCAAACATAATGAAAAACATATTTGCAGTAGAAGACAGAATAGATTAGTGAGATATTCTAAAAATAAAAACTAATCTGTATCAGAAAAAACTTCAGCAAATGAGTGAAAAGAAATTGGACAAGGGACTAATCTCTAAAATCTATAGAAAACTACAACATCTCAAGAAGAAAATTGATGAATTGCCCATTTAAAAATGGATAAAGGACATGAACAGATGGTTTACCAGAGATGATATTCAGACAGCCAAAAGCATGTGAAGAAATGCGAGATCACTAGCCATCTGAGAAATGCAAACCCAGGCAAGATACCACCTCATGCCAGAACTGATAACAAAGCTCAAAAAGGCAGAAAGCAACAAATGCCAGGGAGAATGCGGATAGAATGGAAACCCTTGTGTACTGCTAGTGAGACTGTGGATCAATCATTACAACCACATGGAAATAGATATGAAACTTCCTTTAAAAACTGGGAATAGACAGATATGCTTGATACAAATGATGTGTGGAATGTTATAAAAGTTGTAAGAGGTCCCAATAAAATAAAATTTAAAATTGGGAAGAGAAATACCATGTGACCCAGCAATATTGATACTTGTTATGTACCCTATTAGAAATAAATAACACGGCATGAACAAATAGCTTGTGCACCATGTTCATCACAAAATTATTCGTAATAGCAAGAAGATGAAAACAACTTGTATGCCCATTGGTGGAAGAATTGACAAACCTAGGTGCACACACACACAATGGAATACACACAGTTAGAGTAAGAATGAAACAGTGAAACAGCTTATGACATGGATGGACTTAGAGGACATTATGCTGAATGAAGTTAAAGCATAAATATTGCATGAGAAAATTTAGCAATCAAGAAAAACATTTGCTACCAAAGGAAAAGAACTTCAATTGCTACCAGGGGTGTGAGGGGAAGGGTGGGAAGGGGAAGCAATAGGGAGGAGGGGTTCAACAAACTCTAGGACAAAATACAATAAGTGACCTAAAATCGAAGGCAAGGAAGATATAAGATGACTGGTGGGCTTGATCAAGGGCAGGGAAAGGAATGACTGAAACCTGAATGAATCCCAAACATGATAGAGGGACAAGAGGAAAGTAAAAGGAAATAGAGGAAAAAATTGGAGGCAAAGGATATTTAAAGGTCATATGAAAAGATATTTATTTATAATGATAGGGAAGTAGACCTATATACATATATTTATATATTAAGTATTAAGGTAGCACACAGACATTGGGCCTCTATTCAAGTACTCCCTCAACACAAGAGCACTTCATTCTAATAACCTGGTATTCTATGATGCTCACCTTCTTGACACAATCACTGAAGACAAAATAGGTGTACATAAGCAATGTGGTAAAGAAAGTTGATGGTGCCTGGTTATCAAAAGATATAGTACCTGGAGTCTTAAAGGATTGAAGTTAACCAGGCATCCATCTAGCAGGGAAGCAACAAAGCTCACGTGTGAGAGTCTGTGTAATTATAAGGTGTCTATGAAATCAAGTATCAGGCATCAAAGA
This sequence comes from Nesogale talazaci, assembly GCA_004026705.1. Taxonomy (NCBI): domain Eukaryota; kingdom Metazoa; phylum Chordata; class Mammalia; order Afrosoricida; family Tenrecidae; genus Nesogale; species Nesogale talazaci. The sequence goes on from PVJH01005899.1 coordinate 10,761, forward strand.
CCCAGAAGAAAAAAATTATGTGGATGTGAATGAAGGGGAGGGCAGAGCAGAGACCCAATGCCCACCTATAGACAATTGGACATCCCCTTACAGAAGGGTCACAAGGAAGAGAAGAGCTGGTCAGTGTGCAGTATAGCACCGATGAAACATGCAATGCTTTAAGGCTTCCCACCCCCCCCCACTATCACAACCCCAATTCTACCTTACAAATCCAGCTGGATGAGCGCATGTGACACAGGTAGAGATGAGAACTGGAAACAGGGAATGATTCAGGAAAGATAAACCCATGAAAGGGAGAGGGAAAAAATGAGGAGCTGATACTAAGGGCTCAAGTAGAAAGAAACTGTCTTGAAAATGATAATGGCAACCTATGTACAAGTGTGGTTGACACAATGGATGAATGTACAGATTTTGATAAGAGCTCTCTCTATAAACCCCCAATAAAATGATAAGAATAAAAAATGATGGCAACATGTGTAAGATCTGCCTGATGCAATTGATGCATGGATTATTTCAAGAGTTATAAGAGCCCCTGATAAAATGATCTTTTTAAAAAGAAAAGATGATAGGGCATGGTGCCCATGGGAATGGGAATTAAAACCAAGACGGTCCCTGTGAAGGGTCGACGGGTGCACATGAGGTTCAATTTGCAGAAGAAAAACTCAAAACGGTTTAACAGGACAGATGTTTATGTCTTTCTCACATTCAAATAGTCTAAAGGCAGAAAGTCCCAGGAGGCAGGGGCAGCAGCATGACAGAGCCGGGGACCCGGGTTCCTGCTATCTCATCCACACTGTCATGAGAGGCTTCCAGTCTCAAGAGGACCCTCCAGCCCACAGTGGCTGCTTGCCCGCAGTCAAGAACAGAGCCTACTGCGCTCCCTATAGGGAAGGTGTAGAAACGCTTTCATCCTGGGGTGGGTCTTTGGCACACCTCCCTGCAAAGGAAGGCTTGGAATTGTACATACTCTTTTTTCCCAAACTGCTGCGAATCTAGCTAGAAATCAGGCATTCTATTAAAATGGAAGAGAGATCATATTTTGGGGACGACTCTCTGTGTCTGCCAGGAGACTAATGAAAGACTAAGGTTATGCATTCTAGCAATTCCAATTTTGGAATTTACCAGACGTACACTTTTGGGGGGGGCATCACTGCCCTCTGGTGGTCGTGGGAGCTACCCAGACTTGCTCCTGGAGAGCCGCTGCTGGATTTGAACCACCAAGCCCGTGGGTCGCAGTCCCACACTCAACCACTACACCACCGGGGCTCAGTCCAGCGAACGCACACTTTTAAAGAGAGCAGTCACCGTGCTGTTGTCCACCATGTTGGGAAAGAGTGGGGATGGTCGTCGTAAGAGGACTGGTGAGACAAATTCTACAAACCCACAAGGGGTGCAACAGTTACAGGGTAAGACACTTCCCACCACGGATGTGGCACCATCTCTGAGATCAATTGGCACATGGCGAAAGCAAGCTGGAGTACATAGGCACAAAAACATACAAACAAAAAACCAGGAGTTTATGTATATTGACAAACTCAAGCTCTCAATGGAAGACTCGGAAGACCCTGGCCTGGGTGATGCTTTAAAGTAACAGCAAGAGAGACCCTGAAGTTCAAAGTGAAGGTCATCTATACATTCTTTGTCCCATTTTTTTTTCTTAAAGAGAAACTTTTTTTTTCCTCTGCATCACTGCCCTGGTGGAAGTAGGAAGCCCAGGCTTGCTCCTGGAGAGCTCTTGCTGGATTTGAACCATCAACCCTGTGGGCCACCATCCCGCACACAACCACTGCAATACTAGGGCTCAGCTAAAGAGAAACTTTTAAAGTAGGGCTAAAAGCAGGCTTTTGCCCTCTTTGACTGAGAGGTTTTACTTCTGTTGAAACATCCCTGCTGATTCAGTTATTTCCTCTGTGATCAGGTGCTGCCCACACCAAGGTTGAAGCTGTGGCATTTTAGACCAAAAGGCCTCCATCGTAGGTCAGGGTCACAGAGAGGAAACACATGCGTTCTCAAACTACGATCCTATGGCCCACCGGCCACAGGCAGCCTGCCGAGGACATGTATCCAGCCACCAGGTGTTTTTGCTGCTGCTGCTGCCTGTCCTGCTTAGCAGTAGACTCATCCCTGGCCCACAGTGAATTTGTTCATAGTTTTTTTTTTTTAACTACAGTCCAGCCCTCTAACGGTTTGAGGGACAGTGAACTGGCCCCCTGTTTAAAAAGTTTGAGGACTCCTGGATAAGAGAGTCCAGCTCTGGTATTTGACAACAAACCCTCCTAGGCCTGTTTCAGAGTCACTGAGGATGTGCACTCACCCCTCATCCTTATCTGTCCCCGCTCAGGTCCTAGAGGTTGCTCTGCCTGCTGACAGGCTCCCTGCAGAATGAAGCCCTGGTACAAAATTCCACCCCGAGCGGCCTTCCCAGAGCCCTGGCAGCCCTCTCCTCTCCTCTCCAGCCCTCACCACCCAGGAAGTCTGCTCCCTGGTGGTCCCTGCTCCTGCCGCAATTCCCAGCCAGCTCTGCCTACGCCATAGAGCCAGCCAAGTGCACAGCACTGAGCCAGGGACCATGCCTACACACCATCCCCCGGGCCTTGAAGGTTGACATGTTTACAGAGACCAAGCTCCATTGGAAGAGGTATCTTGAGAAACCAGACCCAGCCCCGCCTCTCAGGACCCCCAAGACCCTTCTGACATTTCCTGAAGGTTCAGGATCCTGCAGCTTGGTTATATCCCTAATTCCATTCTCTTGACAATGGGGGCTGAATGAAGGGAAGCAGTGGCCCTGGAGTTTAGACTGGTGGCACTCCCATGTATATCAGAGCAGAACTGGCTCTGGACGGTTTTTCATAATTCGTCCACTGGGTCTTTCATCCGAGGCATTTCTGGGTGGGTCCAAACCTGCTACCCCTCAGTTGGCAGCCGTGTGTGTTCACTGCTTGCACTGCCCAGGCGTCAGGAGCTCCCTTTTCACACCAGGGAACTCAAAGCCGAACTTTTACAGTTGCAGCAACATGGATGTGTCCAACCTCTCACTCCGTTTGTTTTCTGGAACCCAGTGCTTTATTCCAGTTTATGCCCAATTACTTCACCTTGAATGTCACTCCTGGGCAGACTATCTTTTGTGTGCCTATAATGCGTTAACCACTCTTCTGGGGTTAAGAATAATAATAGCTTCATGTTTCATTACCCTACACTTAGGCTTCAGCCCTTGCAATGTCAGCCCTCCTAACCCCATTTCACAGATGGCAAAAGGAGCTGAGGAAGGGTAGAGGCTGCACCCGCTTCTTCAAAGATGGTAAGAAGCAGAGAGACAACAGGCCCTGCCCAGCTCAGCTCAGCTCTTTAACGGGGCAGGGAGAGAACTACTACCTATGACTCTGGTTCCTGGGACAGAAAGTGTTCCTAACCCGGGACTGGTAGTGGTTATTGAACTCTCTAGAGACAGAGCTGCATGTAGAATGGGATGACAGTTACAGGAGAGCAAAGATCATTGTGCAATGGGCGTCTTCGCAACAGGAAGCATGTCTTGCTTTGGGGCATTACTTATCTCACACTGACTGCTGTCTCCCTTCCCAGGTGGTTTCTAATGTCCTTCCCCCTGGAGGGGTGTGTGCAATTATGTGGTGACCATTGCGATTGGTTCTCCCTCCCTAGCCTCTTCTCCCCCTACCCTTCTGCGATCGTTAATCCCACTCCTGCTCCAGGAGTCTGTGTGTCATGAGCTTTTATCTCGTATCTATACTTGTGTACATGCTTCGGTCCAGTCTGAAGTGAGAAGCAGCACTGGGGTCAGGACAGTGGGGGGTGAGGACGCCTCAAGGAACCAGAGGAATGTTGTATATTCCATCAGTACTTGACTGCACCCTGGTGGGCTCTGTGGGGGGATATTTCATTATCTATAGATGGGTTTTGGGTCTCTGCTCTGACTCTCCTCATTCTCACCAATATGTTTTGCTTGTTTGTTTGTTATGGGTCTTCTGATGCCTGTTGCCTGGTCCCAAGGACACCTCATGACTACACCGGCTGGTGGGGCACTGGATTGGGGTAAAGTTCTTTTAGCAATACCTGAGCGATGATTTCTTAACAATCTTGGGGCTGAGCCCCGGTGGCGTAGTGGCTGTGCGCGGGACTGCGGCCCACTGGGACGGAGGTTCAATTCCAGCAGTGGGGCTGGGCCTCCTACTCTCACCACTGGAGAGCAGTGATGCCCCCCCCCCAAAAAAAAATTAAAAAAAATAAAAAAAACAATCTTGATGCTGTCTTTATATCTAATCAGTAGACGGGACCGCACAACTGTTTCCACAGTGGGAGTTCCCACTGCAGTGGCATTTGTCTTGTCAAGTCACAGAATATATATTAGGATCTTCTTTGCATTTCCCTGATGAGAATAAAACTGTGACTTTGAAAGAACAGCTCTCAGTAAGTGAGGAAAACGAAAATGCATACTGTCTGTCTTGCTGTACGGAACTCTTGTGAACATTAAAAGGCACCTTTGGGGAGGTCTGTGGGTAAAAATTAAGTTAAGTAATAAAACTCCTGTTCCTGGATCAAGTGGGTCTCTGGCCCACACGCAGGGCCCCGAGGGCAGGCACGGCCCTCCTTTGCTCTCCTTCCCAGCGGCAGCCCAGAGCCTTGCCCCAGCTAATTCCTTGTTAGAACACTGGAGCTGACACTGAGCCTTCCCCCAGGGCTCAGGAAAGCGGAGGGGCCTCAGGCGCCTGCAGGAGTCTGCACCCGCTCCACACTGACACCTTCTGTTCTTTTGCCTTTTTATTAAAAAATAGATCCAGAAAATATATGCAGGCAGCCAATCGGCCCGTGGCCACAGTGGCTCAGAGGAAGCCGGGCTCGTCGGGATGGGGGAGGTGCGTGCCGAGGCTTGGCCCGTCTGGGGGCATAGGCGAGGGCACATGGGGAGGCGGGGAGGAGGGAGACGGTCCCACACAGAACAGAGACAGACGGTCAGAGGGAGCAGGGGACCAGGAGGGCAGAAAAGGGCCTCCAAACCAGGGAGAAGGGAGCGGGACACAGGTGCCCACCCATAGAAGGTTGTGGCCATGTCCTCCTCCACGCTGGACTCCGCTCCTGGGGGTCTGCAGGGTTGCCCAAAGACCCAGGGCCTCAGGCGTTGAGCGCCTTCCAGTGCTCACTGTCGGTGCTGTTAATACTGCCAGGGTGGCAGGGCATGGAGGCAATGTCGTCCAGGTAGGCGACGCCCCCCGCCGCTGAGTCAAACTGTGTGCTGGAGTAGCTGGCGGCAGAGGCCCCCGGGGCTCCCGAGGCCACGGCGTAGGGCTGGGGCAGGTGCATATCCGGCTCCTCCGTCTCGTCCACTTGGCATTTGTAGGAGAAGAGGATCTTGGGCTCCGAGCTGTCGGGTAGAAGACCAGGCGGGGGCCTGACTGGGGCCCAGGAAAGGTTTCCCTCCCCGGGTTGCGAGGCGATCGGGTCCAGAAGGAAACACGCTCAGAGCTGGCTGAACACCCACTCCCAGAGGTCCCTGTCACTTGAACGCTGGCATGGAAACTTGTTTTATGTACACCGGAGCGGTCTCTGTGCCTTACGGCGGGCCGCCCCTCCCCACCCCTCTTCACCCCCCGCCCTCCAGGCTCTTTGTGGAGGAGGAGAAGAGCTAACACAAGTGCCTTCACCTGTCGCTGGCACGCAGTGTGCAGCGGGATCCCTATAGCACCTGGCATTCGGCACCTCATCTCTACCCATCCCCCAGTGCCCAGGACAGGTCTCTGAGGTCAGGGTGACTGTAGCCACTTTACAGAACGGAGCCCAAGGCTCAGGGTGATGGTCGGACTTGGAGGTGAGGCCACGGTTCAGTCCTCACTCCAGGGTTGGAGCTGATCCCCTCCAGCTCCCTCGCTTCTCCCGCTGCCCCAAGACCTGGCTGTGGGGCAGGCCCCTAGTGAGACCCACTGTCCCGTCCACTTAGCATCCTTCTCCCCGACACTTTCCCCACTCCCACCCCCAGACTTCCCACTCATCTGCCCCACTGCCCCCGCTAGAATCCCAGCGCCATGAAGGCCAGGTCTTGGTCCCCTTGCTCCCCGCTCTGCCTGGTGGGCCACGCCACCACCCAGCATTTAGCCAGTAAGTGAAGAACCATGCGCACATTGGCTGTTTCTTTGGTAGAGAAGGGGTGCCTGCGTGTGGGCGCTGCGCATGTGCACAGACGCACCCGCATGCCCCAACACACACAGGCCAGCCTGGTAGAGGGTCGATGCAGGTGCACGTTCTCCTATAGGTGCTGTTCCAAGGCAGCCACGTGGGGGAGCTCACGAGCCTGAATGTGCAGGTTCTCGGACTTTGATCCCAGCACACCTGTACCCTGCAGGGTGACTCACCCAAAGAAGCCACGGAGGAAGGCCACGTAGATGAGAGGCGCAAACAAGCTGAAGTACAGGAAGGTGGTGGCGTCCACGCAGCTGGAAGGAATGGGGCATGGCTACTGGCAGCCAGGGCAGCACACAGGGCCATGCTCTCAGGTCCACTCCTCTCCTGCCACGCACTCCACGCCCAGACCCGTCCTCCCATCGCCCCATCACCCTCACCCCTACATGGCCCACGTACCAGAGCCCCTCGATGATGTCCGCGCAGAGCAGCGCACTCCCCAGCCCCTGCACAAGGTTGAGCAGCGCCAGGATGCCCGCATACACGTAGAAGCTCCTCCGAGCTGAGGAACCAGCAGGGTGTGAAAGCAGGCCCTTCCCCGGGCAGCCCTAGGCCTCCTTCACCCTCCATCTCAGCGTGAGAGAGACCTGGGTGGCTCCCTCCCACCCCCTAGGGTTCTCCAGTGCTAAGCCAGAGTGGCCCCTTTCCCAACCCTGCCCCCAGCCACTCACAAGGCAGGGAGATGCGGTCCCTCAGCGGGGTCCTGGGGAGGACGACCACCAGAGAGTAGACCTGTGGACACAGAGCAAGACTGAGAAGGGGGTTGGGGGACCAGGCCCCAGCAGGCACCTCGCCATCCCAGGGTGCTCCAGGCGAGAACAGCCTCCTCCTCACCAGGAAGAAGAAGCAGGAGCTGACCAGCCAGAAGTGGCGGCCCCCATGCCCATAGATGTTGAAGTCCTCGGCGGAGAGGTGAGCATCGGGGTACAGGATCTCCAGGGTGCCCTGCAGGGGCAGGAGGGAGACCAGAAAGGCTCTCATCAGTCTCTCCATCTAGAAACCCCACCCGCTACAGCCCTCTTCCCAGCTGCCTTGGCTCCCCACGGCACCGTGGCTCAGCCTCTCAGCCTGGGCTCAGCCTCTCAGATGGCAGTGCCATTTCCCCCCAGCCTGCCCTCTGGCTGCACCTTGACCACGTAAGTCCAGTGCCCAGAGCAATACCCTGTCTTGGCCCAACTGTGACAAGGGGCCAAAGATGAGCATTTTGCCCTCCTGTACTGTGTGCTAAGTGGCTGGTTTCTGTACCCCACTGAGGATCCTCCTGTGGACGCCTCTGGGGAGTGCCTAGAACCTTCCTTAATGAAAGCTTGAGAAGCACAGCCTCAGACAGACCCGGCTGTGCCTGGCCTCCACCAGGCAGGCCCCGTACCTGGGTGACGGAGTAGGCGAGGGACAGCACTGTGGTGATGGCCAGCACGCGCTTGATGCTTGACTTGCTCTCCAGGTGGCCTGGAAAAAAGTGCTGGTTCATCAGTGGGGGCGGCTCCAGTGCAGGTGGCCAGGGAGGGCGGGGGAGGGAACTGGCCTCGGCCCCAGAGCCCCAGGGGCACACGCACCAAAGGCCAGGCCCAGGATGACCACACTCAGCTCGATGGCCAACAGGAAGAAGCGGGTAATCTCCCACAGGATCTGGACACAGAGTGGGCAGAACATCAGCCGGGGTGGCCCAGCCACCCTGCCCCTGCCCCTTCCCCACCACCCATCAGTAGGCCCAGAGCTACCTTGTCAGCAACAGTGGCCGCATCGGAGGTGCTGACTGTCATCGACACCACAGCCCGGGCAATGCCCACCAGGGCCACCACAAACACCTGGTGGGGGAGAGACAAAGTTAGGGACCCCAAGCTCATGCCACACATACCCCATACACACAGGAGCCTGAGATCCTTTCGGAAGGATTCAAAGGAAACGGGATGTCACCACTACAGGCGGGGAGGCAGAGGACTCCAAGAGGTGGGACTCCTCCAGCGGGAAGCCTCCCCATGATGGGAGACCCCGGCCCAGACCGCCTGACCCTCTTTGGGCCTCGGTTTCCTGGCTCGCACTTTGTTCACACTTTTCGAGTTCCTGGAAACAAAACCGGGCCAAGATGGTTTGGAGAATTGAGCTACCCACGTTTGAATCCCAGTCCTTTATTTCTGGGTACCCCTGGGTCTCAATCCCCTCAATAAAACGGGGTTTGCGAGAAAGATGGAGTGGATTGAGATGTGAAGAGAAGAGTGCCTGGCCCTCAGTGAGGATGGAATGCCTGGTGACAGCATCATCATACACGGTTCTACAGCTAGTCACACGGGGTGCAGGGAGAAGTAGCGACTGAGAAGAGGCTTCAAAGACCTTAGAGAAGGCAAGTGATTGTCAGGCTTTGTCACAGCACCCTGTGCTCAGTCTGGGAGTCTGTCTGTGTGGTCTAGGGGAGGCTGGGCCCCACCCTGCCTGCTGGCTTCAGGGACAGGCCTGTGATCCTCTTAGCCTCAGCACATCTCAGTGTTGGTGTGAGGTCCTGGGGAACCTAGGGAAAGTCACACCTGGGCCACCTGGTGCAACCAAGCTGCCAAGACTGCAGAAAGAGATGCTAAACTAAGAGGGGGACAGAGGCCAGGGTTCCAGCCAGGCCAAACTCTGGGACCCATCAGGTTCCAAGCCAACACTCTCCTTCTGCCCTCTGGGAGTGAAGTTGGATTTTCTGGAGCACAGATTCATATACAGGACAGTCACTGTGCCACGGAAGCAGGGTCCAAGCCCTGGGGCCTCTCCCTGCACTCAGTAGGACAGGCTGCAGAGGTTGAGCCCCTATTGTATGCCAGGCTCCCCTGGGCTGGAACGGGACAGGCATCATTTGATGTTCCCAGCATTGCCACAAACCAAAGCATATCCGTTACACATCACACTGAAGGACTTAGTAGACCAGAGAGGCCACACCACTGGCCCCCAGTCACACGACTCTTTATGGCAAGGACCTTGACGGCACGGACCCCGAGAGCAAACAGTTGGAAAGAAGAGATTCCCATGGACCTTAGTTCTGGGCTCCTTTTCCCTGCCCACTCCTCTAGGAAGGACATCTGCCCAGGATATGGCAGGTGTTCGTGATTCACACTCCTCTGCTCTCAACTCACAGGAGGGGAGGGACTAAGTGCGTGATGCCTCGAGTGTCCCCACAGCCCCTCACCTGCCTACCCTTTCTGCCCACTCCTCTGACCCAGGAAGTTCTGAGCCAGATTGCAAAGAGGAATCCCCAGACGTGAGGAGGGTATCAAGATCCCAGGGGTCACGGAGGGGCTGTGGGCAGACTCTCCCTTCCTAGGCGGGAGGGGGCGGGGAGTGGGGCAGTGTGCACCCAGAGCCTCCCTCTCCAGCCCAGCCCTAACGTCTCACCTGCAACCTGCCACATGACAGGGGGGAGTACGACGGACATGGGCTTACCAGAGGCAAGGAGTCTGTGTGCGAAAGGTCTCGAGATATGGGAAGGGACAGACGAATGGACACATGGCTCACCCCGCCCCCCACCCAGCATCCACTCCCCATTCCTCTGGGGTCAGTTCCCAGTTTTCTTCCAGGGACCACCTCCCTCACACCCTTGCAATCCATTTGGTCTGTGAGCTGACCCCACCCTCCCAGCTCCAGAGGACAACTCAGTGACTGGTCCAGGGAGGCACACGTGACCCAACGCCAGGTCGCTGTGGGACTGTCAGCAGAGGGGCAAGAGGCGGGTGGGGAGACAGGTCAGCGGGCAGTCACTCTGGACCATGTGTGGCAAGCACCTGGGGAGAGCTCAGCTGAGCTAGGGGCGGAGAGGAGCCACGGCCGGGGGGTGCAAACACACTTGGGGTGATGCCATGGAAGCCCTGGACCCCTCCACTCCACGCCTGCAGCTGGAACTTCCCATTCCCGGGGGTGATCGGCTCTTCCCCTTGCCCTCCTGTGAGTGGGGCATACTCACCAGGATATAGAAGGTGATGAAAATGGGGCTGGAGGTGACGCGGATCTTGGCCCGGGCGAAGGGAAGCTTCCAGAGCAGGAAGATGAAGAAGAGGACGTTGGGGATGAGCAGCAGCACGTCCCAGTACCGGACCCTAGCAGACGGGGGCGAGCGCTGACTCCCCAGGGAGGCTGCGTGTGTACAGCCCAGCCCCAACTCTCCCCCTCTCTGGCTCACGGATCCGCGCACACGCAGCCTCCGACCCCGCACCTGGAGGTACCGATGTCTTCATAGAGCAGCAGCAGGCACCGGTGCGGGACGCTGATGTTCGGCGCCAGGGGTGGGGCCAGTGTGGTGCTGCCGTTGGCCCAAATCCTCTCCTCCAGCGTGTCCATCGTGCCAGCAGCCAGCCCTGTGGAGGGAGAGGCATCGTGTTAGCAGGGCAGCAGCTGGGTGCTCCCACCAGATCACCCCCAAGCCTTTGGAATGAGAGCCCAACCCTCAGCTTAGGCGCTTTCTGGTGACGCCTAACAATGACAGCAGTCCCCATCACCTACTGGACACCTGGGTGTGCCCAGTGGGGCAGCATGAGCTACTTGGTATCCCCTCCCAACCCCTCAGGGCTGAGGGCTGGGGCAGAGGGCAGAGGGGAGGGGCACGGACTCCAGATAGGGTCCCTGACAGGCAGTCACAAAGGGAGGGGGCCCTGTGCCCGAACGATGCCCAGGGGGTCTCCCAGTGGAGATGAGAGTAGGGAGAGTGCTGGGAGCACCACTGCTGGGCTTCCAGGGCACAGCTGAAGGCATCCGGCTGAGCCCGTCACTGAATGCCCATCCTACCTCCACTCCAAGAACATGATGCCCCCTGAGGTCAGCGTGGCATTCTCGGGTCCGAGGGCACAATTAGAAGCACCCTGCGATGGGGACCGATGGAGTGACTGGGAAACCAAGACACAGAGGGCTCTCAGAGGGACAGCAGGAGCTGAGCCCCACTGCTCGCAGCAGGTGCGCACAGCGCAGGGGGAGTGCCAGGACTGTGACCGGGGAGACAGGCCTGGTCAGGACTGCCCATCTGGCAGGATGACTTGAAGCCTCTGGGGCCCTAGGGCCCTCTGCTTCGCCAACTGGCGCCCCAGAGCACAGGCCGTGCACGCTGCAGGAAGCATCCTGAAGGGCCACCAACTGCAAAGTGCAGCCATCAGCCATAGTGCTCACACACACATCCCCTGGAATCACCAACACGAACAGAACCGACGGTGCTGCCTGGACACCGCCCACAGACGGCTGCGGAGGAAAGCCAGGCAGAGGAGACAGGATGCATGAGTCCCAGACCAAGCGGCACTGCGCCGCCCTGAGCTCTGGCACCGAGAGGCAGGGAGGTGTTCTCCAATGTCCCTAGGCATGCAATTGCTCGTGACACCACCGGCTGAGAGAGACATGACTCAGAAAGGGGACTGGAGACCAGTAGCCCGTCCTCTTCTCCAACAGGTCACTTGCCAGCCATGTGACCATGTGTAGACACCAGGCCCCCACCTCTGGGGCTTTGGGGGGTGTGCGGGAGAAGACAGCCCTGACTCCTCGTGGATGCGGTGGTCACCGGGTGCCGGGGAGTCTGTTCTAACCCACAGCCCCTCTGCGTGTGACAGAACATAGCCTTGCCCAGCTCCTCATCTTCCTCACAAAAGTGATGTGTCTTGTCTATCCATCGTGCCCAGGGACTTCCTCTTCCTCCCGGGACCTCCAGGAGGCCCTCCATGGCCTTTTCTAGGGACTCGTCTCTCCTGAAACATGTCCCAAGTATCGAAGACAAAGTCTCTCCAGTCTTACTTCAGAGGGGCTAGTCTCGCTAGACTTCTTCCTACCCAGACGGTTTTTCTTCCAGAAGTCCACTGTACTTCCAGTATTCTTCACCAATGGCCTAATTCTGATTTGAGCGCATCAATGAATCCTCAGCCTTACGAAGCCAGCCCTCACATGCACCTGAGTCGACTGGAAACACTGTGGCTGGAGCCAGGTGCACCGGAGTCCCCCAAATGCCCTCCTAGCTCTTTAATGCTTGAAAGTCCTTGTGTCCACTGCAATATGCCACAGGAGTTCCAAAGAAGTTGGTTCCTTCCTAGGGGACGGGTGGCCACAGGAGTCTTCCAAGCAGTGAGAACCTGCCTTCATTCTTCCCCTCTCTCAGCTGTCCTGGCTGAGTGTCTACAATCAACCAGGCACAAGTCTTGGTGCCAGGAAGACAGCAAGCAACAGGGTGGACCAGGCCCTGCCCTTGTAAGGTTTTTACATTCGGGCCAGGAAGCTGCACACCCATATGCAAAAAGACAAATGTACTAGTAAGAAGGAAAAACAACAGAGCCTCCCAGTCCACAGAGCAGGAAAGCGGCACATCTTTGGGCAGGAGATTGATGGAAGAGTGGAGTGCCTCCAGGCACGTATTAACACAGTGCTGTAACACTCACCCAAGCAGGGCAGAGGCTGGCCTGACCTAAGAAGTTCCCTCAGAGGGCCAAGGACCAGAGAAAGGCAGGAGCCTAATAGAACCCATAAACTGTTGATCAAGTTTTTGAATTCTATGTGGCTCTTACAAGGAATCACTGCCCCCAGCAGAGGAGAGTGTAGTCTCTCCTCTGGGAAGGAAGGGCAGTCGAGTCAGAATTGGTAGAGGGTAGAGAAGATACAGCTGACCTGAGAGGAATCGGCCTCAAGCTGTTGACACTGCAGGTCAAAGAATGTCAAGGACATTTTTTTCACTCCCTGTTCACAGGGGGGTGTGGCTTCTCCTGGCTCTGCCTGTCTAGTATCCACGCCTGCCCGTTGAGTTTTTCTATAGGGGGGAGCGTCCCCCCAGTAACTTGTGTTCCTGTGGGAAGGGCTGGCTCCACCCTGCGGCACTCCAGGTTAACATGCATGCCATTTGAGACTGGCCAGTCAGGATACTCCATTTCCCTAGTCAGGGAACATTAGCCAAGACCTTTGTTAGACTAGCGTTCACTCATTAAGTGCTGAACTAGGCCAGAGCTGTGCCGCTCGTTCTGATCCCACTTGGGGAGACCCTGCCTGAGACTAACACAAGCACCGAGTGCAGAGCAAAGACAGAGATGGGTCTTGAAGTTTGTGGGAGTCCCTGGATGCTGGCCCACCTCAAGCCAGTCCCGCCCCTAGACTTTTTAACTTACGTCCATTTTTTAGCCTAATTTCTCTCATTTACAATACAAAAGGACTTGAAGCTAAAATAGGTCAGCGTGAAGCAGTCCTGGAATGTACTTCTGGCACTGCCACATGCTTGCTGTGTGACCGTGGGTGAGTCATTGCACTGCTCTGTGTCTCAGTGGGATAAGAACACCTACCTAACAAGCTTCAGACAAAACCAGAGGTATGGATGTGCACAAAGCAACCCACGTACAAACACAACTGTTGGGGTCTTTTTCTTATCAGAGCAGGCTACGGGGTTGGAGGAATATGGTCCATAAGTCCTAGGACTCCTTTTTTTTTTTCTCTTTCCAATGATCACAGGGTTTATCAAAGAAGGGTTGTCCGCTGTCACAGAGTCAGCTGTGACTCAGAGTCACAGAATGCAACACTGCCCGGTCCACAGTCATTCTCGTACCTGGTGCTGTTCCAGCCTCCTGTTGCAGCTACGGTGTCAATCCACCCCACTGAGGGGCTGCATCGTCTATGCTCACTTTCAACTTTACCAGCGTGATGTCCTCCTCCAGGGACTCGGGCTCTCTTGATAACGTCCCAGTTCACGAACATTCCTGTTCGATTTCTTAAAAGACCGGTTTGCTTCTTCTGACAGTTCGTGGTGTATTCGATGTTCTTGGCTTGCATCATAACCCAAAGGCCTTCATTTTTCTTCTTTTTATTGTGAATTGGGCATCGCTTCTCGACCTTTGGGCTAAGATCAAGTGTACTGTGACTTGGATGGCGGTTTCCAGAGCAGATGTGTTCTCCATGCCACAATTCACCCACAGTTTATTCCATCTAGTTGATGGCAATCCCCACATGATGGCCTCCTTTATCCCACTTCCACCCTGTACTTTCTGCTTCCATTCCTTCCTCTTTCCAAAGCCTCCTGAACTTTGTCCTTGGGTAAACATGGTCCTTTAGATCCCAAAGGGTCGATTGTTCTTCGGTGTGCATACCTCACTGGTATTACTGCCCCCCTTGTGGACCCGCCTATCTGTCAGGTCATGGGGAGGGGGTGGGAAACGTTTATTTCCAGACCTCAAGAGTGACAATGGGCTCTTGCAGTAGGAGTTCTCTTCCATCCGGTAAGCGTGGTCTTTCTAAACATTAATTTTTATTTTTTTCCACCTCTTTCTCTCAAGGGCTCCTTTTGAAGCTATAGTTGCTATGAGCTGAGGTGGGACAGGGGTCACCAGTGCCAACCCCAGCCTGATCCAGTTGCTAAGCACTTGACAGGCATGGTTTCCTTTATCTTCATTCTCTCTGTGGTAAGTACTTCTCCTCTGCCCACTGTGGAGAGCCTTGGGGAGAGAGGGGCACCTACCAAGGTTCTGTCTCCACAGCTCAGGCCCCAATCCTCAACTTGCCCAGTGCACCTTGGTTTCCCTGCCTGCTCTAGAACTGTGCTTCTCAAATGGATGCACCTGGATGGGCTTGCAACCCAGGTTCGGATCCAGCAGGCCCCCTCTAGGATAAAGTGACCAGGTTTTAACATCGGTAAAGCAGGACACCATTGACCTGGTGGGGGGGGGGGTGTGAGGGAGGAGAGGGGGTATATTCTCTTCTCATTCTCCTGCCATCCCCTAGCTTGTTGTGCATTCTTTCCAAAAATCGGGGCTTTTTAAAAATGCTGCGGGACTTGGGAAGAATTGTTTAAAATTGGGACTGTCCCACCAAAAGCGAGAATGCTGGTCACTTTATGGCCTAGGCAGACTGTGAGTCTGTATTTCTAACAAGTTCCCTGGGGAACCCTGATGCCACTGGACCACGGACCACCGCTGAGTTAGAAGGATATCAGCCATTGTCAACAATTATAAACATCTGAAGTCATAATAAAAATGCAATAAGCATTCCTCCACCTGCAGGTATAGAGATGAATTGCTGGGCCCATTCTGCTGAAGAGGAAAGTTCAGTCATGAAGGAGTTAAATTCCTGGCCTTCCTGTTGGTAGCTGTTAGACAAATAGTACCCTGTGTACCCGCCCCCCCCCACCCCCACACACACACACACACACCGTCCTGTCCACCCACCCACCCCGTCCCCCCATGCCACGGATCACCCTGCGGGTCCCGGGCTGGGCTGTCCTATCAGCAAGGCCACCCCCAGTCCTCCAGAGGCCTTCGGGAACCGCGCACAGAGGACAGGCTGCAGGAAGCAAGGGGCCCTGTCATCTCGGTCGGCGGGTAAGGTCACAGCGGGAAGTGGCCTCTCCGCCTAGATCGAAGGTTCCAGAAGCAACACCTATCCGACCACGGCCTAGACCCCTGCCCCTGGAGAAAGCAGGGGGCTGCCGGGCCTGCGCAAGAGGCGGGGGGGGGGGGGCACTCCTTCCCGGGACCCCGAGCCTGGGCCCTGGGCCCCAGGCCGCGAAGCCCGGAACCGGTGGCCGAGGAGCCAGCGCAGCAGAGGGGCCCGTACTCCGCCGCGGGACGAATCCGTCCGCGCTCGTCAGGGTTTTCGGGGGGCGATTGTGGGGTCGGGCCCAACAACCGGCACGTTCCCGGGGCTTCCAGCGATGGGGGGGGGGGGGGTCTCTGTTTGCTAAGGGGACTGGTCGCCAATCCGGGGACAGGGCAGGCTGTGGGTGCAGGGGACGGGCTCCCAGTGCAGCACGCGGCGCGCCGGGAGTCGGAACCCCCTTACCTGAGGGGCCGGGCCGGGTCACCCATGCGCAGCCGCGAAGGTGCCGAAGGGGCCCGGGCCGAGACCGCCGCTAGCGCCCAGGCTTGCTCGGGTCCAGGGAGCGTCGCCCAGTAGCCGGGAGAAGCGGGTTGACTTTAGGAAACTTGAGAGACGGACCCGGGAGGCGCCGGAGATGGGGCCGCGCTCCAGGCCCTCGAGCCCCCGCGACGCTGGCCCTGGGCAACTCTTCGCTGGAGAAACAGCAACGACTTGGAAGACAGGGCAGTCCTTTTCGTCCAGCCCAAACTGCAAAAACAACTGCAGTCCCTCCTTGCAGTACTCGGGTCCGCCCCCCCGCCTCCAGTGGCCTATAGGAAGGGATCTTCATCGAGAACTGGGCGCGAGCGAGCGGAAAAGACCAATCAGACCTCGGAGGGGCGGGGCAGTCCGTTGACCTCTTAAAGAGACAGCGCGAACCTAGAGTTGGGGAGTGTGGGGGAGAGGCAGGAACCACTTCAGTCTTACCCGGAAGGCAGGGCAGTACCCTAGGGCAAAGGTCCTGCCTCCTCGCGTCCCCCGCGCTTTTCCCAGCTGCCAACAGCCACAGAAGAACCAGACCGCGGTCACTGACAGTGGAGGTGGGTCCTGCCCTCCGCTGCCCTAGGAGGAGCCCCGAGACTGCCCCCTAGCGAGAACTGCCTGAAACCCCCGCGGTGGCAACTCTTCCTAATACCTATGTGGCATTCCTTCCTAATACCTAAATACCAGGCACCTGAATGAGGAAGGACGCCCACGCTCTACCTAAGGGGCCACATCAAAGGGCCCTGGCATTTACTGCGTACCACCAAGCATGAATCTGCACAACAACTTGCAGGGCTTGGTCGCTAAGCACCCAAGGTTTGGAAAGAAGTTAAATCACACTGATGGGCAAACCCACCCCATTAGGACTTGACAAAGTCCAGACACTGGGGCAGGACACTTGTCTCTCTTTCTCCATCTTTGACTTCAAATAATCTTGGATCCTATGCTCAACGCCCGCTTCCTCGGGAAGCCTTTCCCAATCGCTCCCGTCCTTGTTCCCAGGTACCTCCCTTCTGTGAGTTCACTACCGTCTCCGCGCTTGCAGGGCTGTTTTTCTGATGTCTGGCTCACCTGCCCTCTTACCCTGGCTGATCCCGTGCACCATGCTCACGCCACACTGGCCCGTCTCAGGCTCCTTGGATCCACCTGGCCTGTTTCTGTGCCTGGATCGCTGCGGCTTTCCCGCTGCCTGCAATGTGTGTCTCAGATGATTCAAAACTCACCACCACGAGCCTATTCCAACCCAGAGCCACTGCAGGACCGGAGAGAACACCCCTGTGGGTTTCCGAGACTGTAGCTCTTTACCACAGTAGCAAACCTCCCCTCTCTCCGGCTAATGTTCTTTAATTCCCCCAGAGCACTCATCACCACCGAAAATCTGTTTTATTTATGAATGCTCTTGCTTTCCAGGTAATCATTCATCTGTCCCATCAGGCTAGTCCTCCCATCATCCAGAGGCGGAGCCCCCTAAGTTACACGCCCTGGGACCATTCAATTGGGTTGGCATGGAATTTGGCCTCATTCTCCACCCTGCTCCTGTTGTCAGATGGGGGAGTTAGGAAGCAACCACCAGGCCGTCATTTAAAACTTGGTCTACTTGGGATTTTCCCAGTGGAATGGTGGTCAGGTACACAGTTTCCATCTCTGTATTGTCTAGGAGAGGCTGACTCCCTGGTGGTGCTTGCCTTGAAGAGCCTCAGCGGATCAAACTAGGAATCACAGTCAGCTCTTAAAAGCTGCAGGCCCGGCCAGCCCAGGTCTTCCTTTTGCTTACATGTGATTGGCAAGTCTTATTATCGTGTCTTACCTCAAAAGGGCAAAATACAACCCCGCCCTTCCCTGAGCCAGTCAGGAAGAGAAATGGGTTCTTTGCGATGCCCTCGACCTTCATCGTTAATGCTTTTTGAGATATACTGGCTTCCTAGAAATCACGGAAGTCATCTATTACTATTGAACACTTTGTCCTTAGAGTTTACACGCCACATTGCAGGTCTCTGAAGGATCTGGTCACCTCCAGTCCTACCTGGAGGGCCGGAGCAATGCAGGATCACCTCCACACAGGACCAAGGGTGGCATTACCTAATGTCAGTAAAGGTGGTTTAATCATGAAGATCTGACTCGCAGGCTCTGTTCCTGACCCTACAGTCGGGGTATCAGACTGGCAACCCTCAGGTCGCCTGTGGGCCCTCGTGGTAATTTTTTGTGGCCCACGCTGCTCTCATATAAAATGAAAATAGAAAAAAAATGTTCTGAAGAAAATAGCACTTAGGGGAGACCGAGGCAATACCGTACACACAATCCCCTCATTAACCCTTTAACGACTGACGAGTAAAATCACAAAATCAAAGTTGCTCATTTTAATTGAGTTTGACACCCCTGCCCTGCCCCTTGCTGTAACAAGCTCATCCTCCCCAAGTCCTGGTTGACAGTAAGAGAAGCTGCCACAGATCTGGACTTCTTAATAGCCATGAGAATGAAAGTACTGGGCACCCCAAATAATAGCGGTCAGACAGCAGTGTTTAGCCATCATCATGACATGGTGTCAAAGCAGCAGCCAAGAAGCCTGACTATATTATTAGAATGGACATATTTAATAGTCAGCAGAACTCTGATGTTGTCTCCATGCTCTATAGGTAAAATGTCCAGATTTTAAGCAGGACACCATTGACTCGGCGGGAGTACTTGATTAAAAATTTGGTCTATATGGAGCAACAAAAATTTTCTAGAATGCAAAAATAGTATTGTAATATATCTATTTTAATTTTAAAATGCGGGATGTTGTTAAATTGTTAAAAAGCAGGATGTCTGGTCACCTTATCTATAGGGTGAGAGTTAACATAGTGGGGGGGGGAGGTTAAGGGAAGTTCTTAAAACCCCCCCCCTCCCCCACCCTCATGGGCCTCAGAACTTCAAAATAATATCACACAACAGAGAAAATGGCAGAGATGAGTGCTCCCTTGAAGACCTAAAACAAGTCAAGATAGTGGACCCCACCCTGTCCCTATTTACCATATATACTCACGTATAAGCCGAGTTTTTCCGGCACATTTTTTAATGCTGTTTTTGTGGTAAAAGTAGGTGCCTTTGGCAGATATTTGGGTCAGCTTATACTCGAATACATAGGGTAATTCACTAATCTGGCCCTTACAAGAGATAGCAGTACTTTGATTGCTGAATGTGGTGTAATGGAACGTGCAGACCAACAGGACCTCAGGTATCTAGATTATGACCATCACACTCTCCAGGGTCTTTTTGTTTGCTTGTTTGTTTTTTGGGAGGCAGGCATCACTGCCCTCTGGTGGTCGTGAGAGCCGCCGCTGGATTTGAACCACCAGGCCCGCAGGCCCCAGTCTCACACTCAACCACATAGGCCACCGGGGCTCAGGCCCGGTTTTGTTTTTGTTTCCCTGAAACAATTTGCACTCACAAGTAGAAACAGCAACATCGATTTTTGGTCTTGCCTCATGTCTGTGCTACTTCCCTGGCCTTTGCCATAATAGAATCTGAAAGAAGCTGGTCCATCCAGGCATTTTACAGGACAGTGCCTTGGCTTATTATATTGATGACATCCTGCTCATCAGGATGAATGATCAACAAATTACAAGTAAACGGAGACTTTCATAAGACCTACATACTCCAAAGGATGGGAGCCCCCCCCCCCCCCTTTGAAGATTTACATCAATGAAGTTTGTAGAGTCTAGTGGTCTGGGGCATACCAAAATCAAGGACAAATCATTGCATCCTGCACCCTCTCACAAATGGGAATAGTAATGCTTTCAGGCTTTAAAGTTCCGAAGGCAATATGTTGCATACTTAGGAATACTGACATAGCTCATATATCTTTGAGTGGCATATAAGGCTTTCAGTTTTGACCAAGTTCCATGGCAGGAAATGACTGTCTCTTAGGCCATAGGCTTACTTAGAAACCCTGGAGGTAAGAAAAGATGCTGGGTGGAGTTTATGGCAATCTCTAGTGAAAAAAAATACAACGTAGGCTTTTCTAGGGTTCTTGCGTAAGGCCATGGCACTGACCTTTCAAAAAACTCTCTCCACAGGCTGAGCCCCGGTGGCGTAAGTGGTTGAGTGCGGAACTGCAGCCTGCAGGCTTGGCGGTTCAAATCCAGTGGCAGCTGGGTAGCGCCCACGACCACCAGAGGCAGTGATGCCCACACACACACACAAAAAAAAAACCTCTCCCCACTAGTGTAGGGTCTGGTAGAGATGGCAATGGGACCCGAGTGACACTTAAGCCAGAGCTTCCCTTCATGAACTTCATGGTTGAAGTTTTATGGACTTCCCTTGACCTTCCTCACTCTTGTGGCCCCAGCAGCAATCCATCAGAAGCTAGAGGCGGTACAATCTTGGAGTTAGACATGACAGGGACAGAAGGAGTAACTAAGTGACAGCAACAGGTGGCCCAAGTCCCCTCTCATGTTGCGCCGTCACACTGACTTCATATAGTCACTGAGAAGGTCCCTTCTGAGGAGAGTGGGTCAGTTCATTATGGGTGTCAGAAATAGGAGTAGGTAAAGTTTTAGACATAGTGTCTTGGCATGTCTACTTTTTACAGGAGGAGGGGATTATGTTAGTTTGGATTGACTAGAGAAACATTCACAGACACTCACGTGGACAAGAAGCGCTTTATATAAAAGAGTAATTGAGGGCTGAGCCCCGGTGGCGTAGTGGTTGTGCGCGGGACTGCGGCCCACTGGGTTGGAGGGTCAAATCCAGCAGCAAGGCTGGGCCTCCTACTCCCACCACCAGAGGGCAAGGATGTCCCCAAAACCCCAAAATAAAATAAATGAGTCATTGTATACTGAGAAAACATCCCAGCCCAAACCAGATCCAGTCCGTAAGTCCCATATTAGCCCCTCTGTCTGATACCAGTCTACAAATTCCTCTTCAGACTCACAAATACATGCAAGGATGCTGAATGCAGGAAGATCACAGACCAGTGGGTAGAAACTCTGTGAATCCAGTGGCAGTCGAAGCGTCTCTGTGCTGGTCTGGGTACAGGAATGTCTGGCAAGTAGAAAGTGTGTGTCCCCACCTCCAGGGAGAACTCAAGGGAGTTCTCAGAATCCTCAGGAGAAAGCCACGCCCACACAAACGCACCATTGGCTATGACCTGACTGACAACTCTTTCAAGTTGACAGGAGATTTTGGATGTGGCAGTCATGTAATCTGGTGTCAATTTGAGGATTAACAGTGTTGGGGCGGAATCTAGCCTGTCAATCTGGAGACAACCAACGAAACCTCTGTGTGGGCATGGTCTTCTCCTGAGAATCCTGGGAAATGTGGTAATTCTTTCTTGGAGGCAGGAGCCACTATCTCTCTGCTCACTTCCTGGAAGACATTGCAGCTGACAAAGCACATGACAGCGTGCTGATAGACCCTGAGCCCTGGAAACTGGAGGAGCCATGAGGAAAGCCCTGCCAGCACTGAGATGCTTCTACCACCACTGGATACACAAGACTCTGCACCCATTGGCCTGTGATTGTCCTGGTGTCATTGCATGTGCTTCATGAGTCTGCAGAGGACTTATAGAGTGGTATCAGACATATGGGCTAATATCGACTTGGACTGGACTGGGATATATTCTCAAAGTTTAATTGCTCTTGTATATAAACTTTCTTATACACATATGAGTGTCTATGGATTTGTTTCTCTAGTCCACCTGGACTAGTGCAGAAATGTGGAATTCAACTCCCATGTCTCTGGTTCCAGTTTGCTTCAACGGTCTTGTCCTCGAGCAGAATGCCTTAGAAAGTGGATGACACCTCCCCACCCCTACCCCCTACCGGACCCAAGGAGCAACAGCCTCCCTTAGGAACTTGCCTGGGTTTAATCCCTGATGGAGGTCATTGCATTGATGTTACATACTTATGAGTCACAGCACTTGGTTGAAAGGCCATGGACCAATCTTGAAAACTCTTCTGCCTGATCATGGACTCATCCCTGTTCCTGCAGTTTCCATTATCACTGTGATGTACCAATCTTGCACCAATCACATTTCTCTGTTTCCTTTGTCCTATTTATGACTGACTTAAGCAACCACACTGATTCTCCTGGGAAGCCATTACGATCTTCTGCTAATGGTACCCCTGCTCCAGATGATTTGACTTTATGTTTTGTTCAGAGCAGATCTTGGGCTGCTAAACTGTAAAGTCGCCAGTTCCAACCCACTAGTGTGGGGAAACCCGATATACTATATATATTGACTATATAGGGTCGTTATGAGTCTGCACCAACTGGGTGGCAGTGGATTTTGTTGTGGTTTGGGGTCCAAGATATGAGCTCTAGCAGTCTAGCGATTAACCATCAAGCCACCAGACAACACGTATAATAAGATGGTCATAGCTGAGCTCTGGTGGCTCAGTGGTTGTGTGCGGGACTGCGGCCCACGGGGTTGACGGTTCAAATCCAGCGGCCGCTCTCCAGGAACAAGGCTGACTTCCTACTCCCACCAGGGCAGTGATGTGAGAGAGAGAAAAAAAAGATGGTTCTCACGACGAAGACGTGCAGCCAGTAGGCGGGTCTGGCTCTCCTTGAACGCAGCCCCAACTTCCAACCTGGTGCCTAGAGAGCACAGAAGGCACTTGCGCAGCCGCCCCAGGGGACGTTCCCAGGGTAGTGGGCGGGGCCGGAGTCTCTGGTCCGCCCCGTGCGCGCCGGTGCATGCAAATAGACGTCGTGACGCCAGGACGCCAGATTCATTATTCATGACGTTTCCCGGGCTCCGGCGCGTCACGTGAGCTGCTTTTCGCGCGAAATCCGTCCGTGGCGGGGTGAGCTGAGAGAGGATCGCGGCGCTACGATGGCGGTGAGCTGCGGGCCCGGCGGGCCCCAGGCGTGCCAGCAGTGCCCGCCCGGGTGACGTTCGTGGGGGCTGCGCGCTTCCACTGGGCGCCGGCCGAGTGGGGGGCCGTGGGGGTCGGGATGGACGCGCGGCCCCCGTGTTTGCTAGCGAAGTGTGGCGAGCGGAGTGGGAGCCGCTGGAGACCACGGGGTGGGGGTGGGGAGGGGATCGCCGCGAACTTGAGCGAAAAGCTGGAGGGGTGGAGGGCGCCGTGCGCCTTCGAGCCCCCTCCCCCCCGGCCTGCGCCCGCCCCTGATCTTTGGTTTGAGTTTTTTCTCCTGTATTATCCTCCTCCAGCCATATCCCACCCCCACCCCCCACACCTCCGGGAACTCCAGCGCCCGTGCCCTACCGCCTAATTCCTCTTGTAACGCTCTTTGGGCCGCCTGGCTTCTGGATGCCGGGCTCAAAGCGTTTGCAAACTTCCGGCTGCCGAGTCCTCGCGCCTCTTCACGCGCTTACCCTTACAATCCTCTGCCAAGATGAGTGCCCCGTGCTCGGGTCTGACTTCGAGACCTGGTAGGAACAGCGTCTAGCACGTTGCGGGTGCTCACGTGGGCGCAAGGTTTGCTTAGGGAGAAAAGCAAAGGGAAACAGCGGAGGTGAGCAGCAAGGGAAAAAGCGGCCGTGTGCGTCAGGAACCACCCTGGCTCTGGGCCGAGCTCGCCGGCCCAATACAGGGATGTGGGCTGGAAGGCGATGGGCGCATTTGAGGACACTGGCCCCTGGGTCTGGCGCCGGAGACAGGAGACGGCCACCGGGAGGGGGAGGGGTGCTCTCATCCCCAGCCCTCCGGGCCCAGTATTGACCATGCTTGTCTTCCCTACCAGGAATCGTCGGAGTCTTTCACCGGGGCGTCCAGCCCGGCGCAACGCCGCGGAGGCGCCGACCCTGTTACCTCCAGTCCTGGCCGAAGCTCTCGGCGCACCGATGCCCTGACTTCCAGCCCTGGCCGAGACTTACCCCCCTTTGAGGATGAGTCAGAAGGGCTGCTGGGCACCGAGGGACCCCTGGAAGAAGAGGAAGATGATGGAGAAGAGCTTATCGGAGATGGCATGGAGAGGTATTTCTAGTGGAAGCCTTAGTGTGAGGTCCAGGTACGGAGGAATTCAGGTCAGGTCCATTTGTTAGGCTAGCTGCCGTTGATTGACAAAGACCAGACCCGTGGGCCTTGGTAAGGAAACCCACCTGCAGGAGATCACCCCTGGGGAATGGAGAAGGGTCTGATCTGGGGGCCTCAACTTGGAGGGATGGGAAGCAGGCAGCTTCAAGCAGAGGTTGATTTTGCCAACTCTATACCAGGTCCAGTATTAGATAATTTCACAATTACTGCCTCACTTAACTCCAAAAAATAATTATCCTAATAGTAATGGCTACCTGGACTTGGCGTTAGGTAAACAACGTTAGATTTTTGCTTCTTCACTATTATGTACTCAGAACTGAGATTTGATAGGCTTTAATAGCAGAATTGTTACAAGTGCCCAGATTTCACACCCCCCCCCCCCAAAAAAAAAAAAAAAAAGCTTCATGCACATTCTTCCTTTGTGTCTTTGTTCACGCACGGTTGGGAGTTCCCAAACTTAGAATGAGGTTACTGGACACACTCCATATAGCACAATGCTGGGTGGCATCCTCTGTGAGTAACGCGAGGACCTCTCACGGGCATTTTAGAACACACAGCATTCCAGAACGTCTCAGCATGACCTAAAGAACTTGCCCCAAAGACGGTACAAGTACACACCTTGACCAACGCGCAGAGAATGAGAAGCTTCAGGATCCCTCAGACCTGGCTCAAGGGCAGACACATGTGAAAGCCCCGGAACGCAGGGGAAGGCAGTCCACAGCCAGTTAGTTCACATGTGTCTGCCCTCTGGCTGTCATTTACCCTATTTCCCTGCCCCTCCCGTGGTAACCATCAAAGGATGTTTCTTTTCATATGAAAACCTTTTTCTGGACTTTTCATCGTCCTAATCTCATGCCAGGAGCCCTCATGCCATAGTGGTTGCACCGTCAGCAGTTCGAAACCAGCTGCTGCTCCAAAGGAGAGACATTGGACATTTCCCACTTTTCTCTTCTGTGTATTTGCTGTCTTGTGTTTATCTTTTCTTCCGTTGCTGAGCGTTGAGGTTATTGCCATCTTTTTGTTCCTGTGATTAGTGCTGCAATGAATGTGAATTTGCACAGGCCTGTATATACTTAACTGTAGAAGCCCTGATGGCCTTAGCGGATTCCTCCTGGAACTGCTCACAGCCAAGTCAGCAGTGCAAAACCACCAGCTGCTCTGTGGGAGAACAATGAGGCTTGATGGCATAATGGATTGCGAGTTGGTTTGCAAACTAATAGGTCGACAGTTTGAAACCACCGGTCACTGCTTAGAACCCAAAGGAGGCTGTCCACTCCTGTAAGCAGTTCCATCATAGAATTCCCCCTGGGCAGTTCTACCCTGTCCTCTAGCAACGCCGTAAGTCCGAATTGACCCTGGCAATGAGTTTGCTTTTGGGTTTATTAATATGAAGGAGTCCTGGTGACACTGTCAAGTAAGACTGCTAAGCGCAAGGTCAGCAGTTCAGAATTAATAGTGGGTCTGCATGGGAAAGTTGAGGCTTTTTGTTCCCATAAAGAGTGACAGCCTAGAAAGAGCTGTCTTTATTTGAATCTTTAATGGCCAACGAGTGTGAGCATTTCTTCATATGTTTGTTGCCGCCTTAATGTCTTTGATCCTCTCCCAATTTTTCCATGGGACTTGTTCTCTTGTTGAAGTGCTGAAGTTTTCCTTAAATTTTGTAGATTAGTTTCTTGCCCTATATATAACATTGCCAGTGTTTTGACGTGCTTAAGTAGTTAATATTTAAGCGTTCCCAGTCATCTAGTTTGTTTGTCTTGTGTTTTCAGTTATGCTTGATCGACTCTACCTGTATGAAGGCCCTTCAGATTTTCATCCCTTTTTCATTAAGCTTTTTGCAGCTGTGGATTCTACAGATATGTGTAGTTTTAGGTCCATCTGGAGTTCTTTGTGTGATGTGAGTTGTGGGTCCGATTTTGTCTTTCTACACGTGTATATTCCATTTTATTTGCACAACTTACTGGTATTGAAGAGACTGACAGTCTCTGCTCCGCATAATGAGTTTCAGTCCTTTGTCCTTTGACTGTCCGTAGGTGAATGGGTATACGCTTGCTTCCCAATTCTGTTCCATTGGTCTGTGTTGGGCACCTTACCCCTGCCTGTTTGACTCCCTTGCCTGTGGAGTACGTTTTTGGAAGTCTTCCTGTCTGTCAGCAGGTCTCTTGCTTGTTATATAGCGTATAATGATTTACCATGTACAGGTCTTTTGTTCTCTGGTGATATTTATATACTAAAGTGTTTCATCTTTGGATGGCATTGATTTCATTTGCCATCCAATGGTATTGATTTCACTTTCAGACTCTTTAGTAGCATAAGGGAATTCATCGAGTTTTTGTATATTGATCCTGTCTCCTCCATTGCACTCAGTCATGAGGTATAAACTTTTTTATGTTTTGGATCCTATTGTATATCACGTCACTGAGAATTTTTGCATCTGTTCATGAGAAAGAATTGATCTGTGATTTTATCTTTTTTGCCTGGTTTTGGTATCAGGGTTATTATGCTCACTTCGTAAATGAATTAGGAAGAATTCCATCACTTACTCTGGAAGAGTTTGAACCGAATTAATGTGTAAAGGAACCAAAGATGTGTGAAAGTTTGGGGGCCTTTGTCAAAACAAATGTTTAGAAAAACACAACAGTATCTACACCTATCAACTGATGGATGGATAAAAGACAGTCTCTCTATGTAAAACAATGTCAATCATCACTACAAAGAAATGAAGTTCTTTTACATTTGACACATAGATGAAACTTGAAAACATTAAGCTATGTGGAGGAAGCTTGCGACAGCACCCATAGACTGATTCCACTTAGTGCCTGCCAATTGCTCAAGTGGAAAAGGAGATATTTGGAGAATGATGAGGGAAGCAGGCACGTGAAGGTGCTTGGCATAGTATATGTATTGATGTATTGTGAAAAGCGATGTGTTAACCCCCAATAAAATGATTTTTTTAAAACAGTTGCCTGCACCGGGACTTTTTATTTTGTTTAAAGACCTGATTAGTCTGGTTTGGTATGCTCAGACTTTCTACCTCAGTCTTCATTAGGGTAGGTAAGCAGGGTGTTTCTAGAAACAGTTAATCCCCCTCTTTTTTTTAGGTTTTCAAATCTGTTGGAATACAGTTCTTCTTTAGTATTGTTATTATATCAGAGAGAGAATTCTATCCAGTGGAAGTATACATACAGTTGGGTGCTGTCTAGTAAATTTCCTTAGCTATGTATTTCCACAATCCAATTTTAGGTCATTTCCATAGTTCCATTCCAATACATTCCCTATGCACAGTTAATGTACAGTTAATCCCAGTGCCTGTCTCCCTCCCCAGACAACACCAATCTGTCTTGTCTCTGTACATATTTGTTAATTTGGGGCATGCCACTAAGTGGAATCAGTCTATGGGTGCTGTCGCAAGCTTCCTCCACATAGCTTAATGTTTTCAAGTTTCATCTATGTGTCAAATGTAAAAGAACTTCATTTCTTTGTAGTGATGATTGACATTGTTTTACATAGAGAGACTGTCTTTTATCCATCCATCAGTTGATAGATGTAGATACTGTTGTGTTTTTCTAAACATTGACCTAGGGCACTTAGAGAAGTACTTTGCAGAAACTTTGCAACAGAGAGTGGGATTGTTGAACAGAAGATAGCATGTTACGTATGTTTTTTGCACAAAATTTTGGTACGGGTCGATGAGATTCCCCGTTCCAAATTTTAATGCTTTACTTTTATCTACTGAGTTGTGTTTCTAAATATATCCTGAGTATGTGTCCTGAATGTAAATCCCATATCAGATAATATGATTTGCTAATATGCTCCTGGTGTCTTGTAAAAACATGGAAGGTTGGGGTTTTGACAAATCTGATTAATTAGTTTTTTAGGGACCAGTTAGAATATTTTGCTGAGAGCACTCCACTTGACATAAAAGCCCTCAGAGTAGAGTTATACAGAGAGCTTTTCCCAGAGACCGCTTCAGAATTCTGAGCTGAGCACTCCCAGACCTTTATAATTTTACCAGACCCTGGTTGCCAATGGCAACAGTGCTGGGAGCATAGTCTGACAGAATGCCCTGTGGGGGGGCGGGGAGAGTTGGGGGGGAAATAATTCGTGGCTAGCTTCATGAGCACCACTTCCCGAGAAAGACAATTCTGGAATATTCTGGGTGGCAAATGGGGTGTCGGTGAAACAAAACGTCCTGTTTGCTGAGTGACATTGCCTGGACACCCCCATCCCCACAGTCTCTGTAGCCTCATCCCCCAGATGCAGCCCAGGATGGCTGGAAGGGAAAGCCCTGTTGAGGTGGTCTTGCCCTTGAACTATCCAAATCGCCATCCTGTGGCCAGGGATTGTCTGGAGATCTCCGAGTGACTTCGGAGGCTTGGGACAGTGGCCAGCTATGTTAGAGGGGCTGGCAAGATAGCATTAGTGGAAATGGAAAAGTCACAGAGTTCCTGCCGTGGGGGAGAAGTGGGCTATCTGTTGCTGTGTCTGAAAGGAAGGTATTGGGATTCCCCCGGTCCCTTCTTCCTAGAGGCTAAAGCTGTATTTCCCCCTTGGGCCTGTGCCGCTGAGACTCCTGGCGCTTCGGAAACAGGCCCGGCTGCCAGGAAGGGCTGTTTTGGTGCTAACTGTAGCCTTGTGTGGTCTTCCAGGGACTACCGCGCCATCCCAGAGCTGGATGCCTATGAAGCTGAGGGGCTGGCGCTGGACGATGACGATGTGGAGGAGCTGACCGCCAGTCAGAGGGAGGCTGCTGAGCGGGT
The DNA here is from genome assembly GCA_004026705.1 of Nesogale talazaci. NCBI lineage: Eukaryota > Metazoa > Chordata > Mammalia > Afrosoricida > Tenrecidae > Nesogale > Nesogale talazaci. The sequence goes on from PVJH01005899.1 coordinate 39,496, forward strand.
CATGAGGCAGCGGGACCAGGAGGCTGGCCGTGGCCTGGGCCGCATGCGCCGGGGGCTGCTGTATGGTAGGCTCCCTGGGGTCTGGGGAGGGCTCCCGGGGGAGAGGAAGAACGCAGGCAGTGACGGAGGGGGTCCCTGTGCTTCCACAGATAGTGATGAGGAAGAGGAGGAGCGCCCCACCCGCAAGCGCCGCCTGGTGGAGCGGGCCACGGAGGACGGCGAGGAGGACGAGGAGATGATTGAAAGCATCGAGAACCTGGAGGACCTGAAGGGCCACTCTGTCCGGGAGTGGGTGAGCATGGCCGGCCCCCGGCTGGAGATCCACCACCGATTCAAGAACTTCCTGCGCACCCACGTGGACGGGCATGGTCACAACGTCTTCAAGGAGCGCATCAGTGACATGTGCAAAGGTGCGGCTCTGGCCAGCGCCCCTGGCTGGCACCCCCAGTCCTCAGAAGGGCTGCGTGTGGCCGGTGCGGCGGCACAGGGCATAAAGAAGTGGCGTCCAGGGAGTGCCAAGGGACTTGTCTATCAAGACAGGAGCTCAGATAAATCCACAGAATGTTCCGTCACAGACCCTTTTTCTGACAGACTGGAAACGGACGGGTCGACTCCTTTAATCAGAGTTTAGGGGACATGTTTTTTATGTGATGATTGCTTTTAAAGTAAAGTGACCAGATTTTAAGTGGGCCATTGACCTGGGGGTGGGGGTGGGGCAGCTCTTGATTAAAAATGTGGTCTATATGGAGCAACAAAAATGTTCACGGAAGGCAAAAATAGTATAATATGTTTAATTTTAAAATGCCACGGGACAAACTGTTAGAAAAATGGGACATCTGGTCACCCAAACCTCAGCCTCTCTGTGGACAGATCCCTTCTACCCCCTTTTGTCTTAAGTTTGACATATTCTATTCCTGTTTTCCGCCTGGCCCTTGTAAGCCTTGGAGCTTGCAGCCCCTCGTACACTGGACACTATATGGTTTTATAAGTGACTTCACAAGCTGTGCGACTCTCATTTTACAGACTAGGAACTAGGCCTCAGCTCGGGGTATGTCACTTTTCCAAGCCATGGAACCCAAACAAGCTCTTCGAAGAAAGAGCTGGGTTTTCTGCTCCGCTGTCACAAGCGAGCAGCTTCCTCCCTGCCCTCCGTGCAGGCCCCCTCCTGGGCCGGTGCTGACGCTCTTCTCACCCTCTAGAAAACCGAGAGAGCCTGGTGGTGAACTACGAGGACCTGGCAGCCAGGGAGCACGTGCTGGCCTACTTCTTGCCAGAGGCCCCAGCAGAGCTGCTGCAGATCTTCGACGAGGCTGCCCTGGAGGTGGTGTTGGCCATGTACCCCAAATATGACCGCATTGCCAAGCACATCCACGTCCGAATCTCCCATCTGCCCCTGGTGGAGGAACTGCGTTCACTGCGGTGAGCTGACGTTCACTGCGGTGAGCTGACGGCTAGGAGAGGGACGGACCGAGAGCTTGGGGGGGTGGGGAGTGGGGGATATGGGGAAGTCCAGAGGGACCCTCGTCCCAGTGTGGAGGGTGGATGGGGTGTGAAGGCAAGGATCTGGCTAGTCCTGATCAGGTTCTCCTGCTGGAATGCCTTCGTGTGCAGCTCTGACCCCTCAGGAGGACAGGGGGCAGAACCACTGATGTCCCTTCTCACTCCTTGCAGACAGTTGCACCTGAACCAGCTGATCCGCACCAGCGGGGTAGTGACCAGCTGCACGGGCGTCCTGCCCCAGCTCAGCTTGGTCAAATATAATTGCAACAAGTGTAACTTTGTCCTGGGACCCTTCTGCCAGTCACAGAACCAGGAAGTCAAGCCGGGCTCCTGTCCCGAGTGCCAGTCAGCTGGCCCCTTTGAAGTCAACATGGAGGAGGTGAGTGAGGACACTGGGCACCCTGAACCGCCTCTGGGGCTGATGGGAGACGAGGGTAGGCAGTGGAGAGGCATGTGTTCCTTCGCCTCAGTGAGAGCCGGATCCTCAGAGTGGTGTGGGTAGCTTGGCCCGTGTCATGTGGTTTAAAGACGTGGTTTTGTTTACGCCTTCTCTAGAAAAAAAAAAACTCTGTCACATCTGGGCCCCCTTCCACCTTGGCCACCCGGGGACAGTGCTTGTGCTTTCTGGTCAGCCGTGGTGCCTTTCTTCACCCTCTGTACGTGGGCAATGCCCAGTCTCCTCTCGTAGCCATCTCATGCTCTTCCCCTGGAGAGGCCTTGCTGCCATTATCCTCTGTGCTTTGAGGCCACTTGTGTCTCCTCTGGGCCTGCCTGGCCTCACCTGAAAAGCAGGACGGTCACCCTGCTGTGTAGGCATCCCCCCAACAGCACATTTTTGTGTCCAGGAGTCCTTTTCTCAGGCCCTGCTTCTGAACATCCTAAGATCGGACCTCTGCCATTGAATCAATGTTGGCTCCTGACCCCAGAGGACAGAGTAAACTCTTCCCATAAGTTTCCTGAGCCTGTAAATCTTTATGGGAATTGAGAGCCTCATCTTTCGCAGAGCGACCGGTGGTTTCCAACAGCTGAACTTGTGGTTAGCGGCCAAATACGTCGCCTCCTATGCTAGCAGGGCTTCTGAGGCAGGGCCCAGAAGTGAAATGAATGAGTCACTGCAGCTAAGACCTCCCGAGTGCTTGCCATTGATGAGGGGTATGATATGGTGTCACACGTTGATAACTTAGGCAGTGTGCCTGACCATGTAGTGGGTTTTATTTTGAGTTGTTATGTTAAGGTCCGCAGTTCAAAACCACCTGGCACTCCACTGGAGAAGGATGACCCTGTCTGCTTCTGTGAAGATTGACTGTCTCGGGAAAAAAACCCACAGGAGTGTACTCCTCTGTCCTGTAGGGTTCCTGTGAGTTGCTGGCGCGTGGGAGGTGTGTGCAGGGCGTGGAGCGGCTGTTGATGGTGTTTAGAGAGGTCGCAGGAGGAAGATGAGAACTCAAAAGAGAGACATTTTTCAAGTAGTATTGTGCTTCCTGTGAGGGCTCGTATAGTACTCTAGGTCCTCAGTCAGTAATTTTTACACAAGGTACACACGTTGAAGGTAACAGCAAAAGGCGAGTCTTCGGGAATGGACGGAATACCAACTGGATTGTTTCAGCACTCAAGTCCTCACTCACATATACCAAGCCAATTGGAAGACAGCTGCCTAGCCAACTGGTGCCAGGGACCTGTTTTACTACCCATCCTAAAGAAAGGTGGCCCAACACGGTGTGGAAGTCCACAGAACCAAGTTTTATCCCATGCAAACGAAGCTCATCAACAGTGCTGGCTGCTAGATTCAAAAGAGGAGGACCTGGAACAAGGATATAATTTTGCTGATGTCAGCTGGATCTTGCTTCAAAGCAGAGAATTCCAGAAAGTTCTTTGTTATCAGGCGTCATTGAATCACTTCGAACTCAGAGCGAACCTGTGCTCAGCAGTCTGGAGTCCAGTCCTCTGTCCCCTCACAGTTCTTGTTAGACTTGAACTTGTAGATGGCAGTCCGTCTCCTTGCAGGTCTTCCTCTTTGGCTGACCTCCTTTAACAAGTACAACATCCTTTTCCGGGGACCGGTCTGTTCTGATAATGTGCATAGTAAACGGGATGAGGTCTCCCTTCAGTGCATCCTTGGCTTTCTAGACTGCTACTTCCCTGGCACTGACAGTGGATCAAAGCAGAATGAATCTTTGAGAACTTCCGTGTTTTGCCTCCATTTATCGCGATAGTGTCTGTGGATGGAGTTGTGAGCATCTGGGTTATCTCGAAGGCTGTGATCGTCAGCACTAAGTGCTTTTAAGTCCCGCTTGCCTGTCGCAAGCTGTTCCCTCTTGGTTTCACAGGAGGTTGATACACCTTCCTCTCACCCTGAGGCGAGTTCTTCATAGCACACAGCTTCTCAGCATACGGATGGAAGCAACGTGAAAGGACACAACCCTGACATAGGCCTTTTCCTGATTTTGAATCTTGTACTCGACTGGTGCTCGTTTATGTTTGTACTTGACTTTGGAACAGTGTTTGACTGAATCATAAGATCATGGATAATATCGCAGAGAGGTCACTTGAGGATGAGAATAAGGCTCTTACTCCTAGCTATGCGGCAGTATTGCCTGGGGTAGTACTGACGACTGGGACTGGAAGAAGGCGGTCCAGAGGGCTGGTGGCAGGGATGGGGCACTCCGCACAGATTGGCTGGGTCTCGGCGGCTGATTGCTCACCAACTTTCGCTCCCTCTCTGACTTAGTAAATAGAAATTAAATAAAGCCACCTGTCACCCCTCCCCTTGGGATTATGGTCTGTGTGGATGGCATCAGAGAAGTCAGTGCTTTTAAGTTTAAAGGGCGCCTTACCCCTTCCACAAAAATCTTGGCTACCCAGGGAGCAGCCCCATAAGGCTTCTCCTTTGTCCCGTGCAGACCGTTTATCAGAACTACCAGCGCATCCGGATTCAGGAGAGTCCAGGCAAGGTGGCCGCGGGCCGGCTGCCTCGCTCTAAGGATGCCATCCTCCTTGCTGACCTGGTGGACAGCTGCAAACCAGGGGATGAAATCGTAAGTAGCCCCAGGCAAAGCAGCCAGGAGCCACCCGTGTGGGGGGGATGGGCATGAGTCATTGTGCCCAAAGGGGTGGAGGGGAGAGGTGTCACTCACCTCGAGGCTTTTGCTCATAACCGTATTGTCTGAGTGGAATAGTGGGCGTCGGAGTGATTCTCCTTCTGCTTTAATAAGAAAGCTGTCTTGGTGCCGCCAGCGATGGGAACTTGGTGTGGACCTGGGCTCTGGCGCCTGTGTCTTCACTGACCGCTGTCTGTCGCCTAGGAGCTGACTGGCATCTACCACAACAACTACGATGGCTCTCTCAACACTGCGCATGGCTTCCCGGTCTTTGCCACTGTCATTCTGGCCAACCACGTGGCCAAGAAGGACGATAAGGTGGCTGTGGGGGAGCTGACGGACGAGGATGTGAAGATGATCACCAGCCTCTCGAAGGATCAGCAGATTGGGGAGAAGGTGGGTACGAGGAGGGAATGTGCAGGGTTGGCCCCTGGTGACCATGCTCCGTACATAAAATGCCCTGTGTGCACCAGCTCGGCTGGACGCAGGAGGCTGTGCTCAGGAGAGAGCAGAAACACCAGCATCAGAGGTTGGCAGCTCCAATCCGAGCGCTGTCATATCTTAGCTACGTAATTGGGCAACCCGGGTGACCCCTCAGAGCCTCGGTGTCCTAGGAAGAAAGGGAGGGAATCTGATTGTTAGGAAAATACTTAAAAAAGAAGCATTCCCTTTTTATCCAACCGATTATATCAATCACAGGCTTCCACTCCAAAGAAGGTAGAATACAAGGAATAACTCATAACTGGTGTATTCCTTATCTCAAACTGCTACTAAATAGCAACTCCTTTTCCAAGAAGGCTGCCCACGTAAGTTCTTTTTGTGTATTTTTTTAACATGGACAGTTTTATTGAAGATTTGGGAGGTGGGGTTATATTGCAGAGACACCAATTATTAAGTATTTGTTCATAAAAGCCCCTTCCATTTTTACTGCTCAGGCTCCAGCCTGCTCCCAGCTGGCTGACTGTTGATTCTCCAGTCCTCTCTGCTCTCCTCCACTGTCTTCTCTCCCTTCCTTCTTCCTTTCTTCCAAAATTCCTCTCTTCCTATTTAGTTTTATTCTTGTTGTTTTTCTCTTCCATTCAGTGTTTTAATGTAGAGCAGTATAGTGCCGACTTTGCCTCTGTTCTGCTCCAACAGCCAGGTCCCAGGGTAGCATACAGTGCAGAGATCAGTCGGCGTGGTTAGTGAATTGGATACTTCTCCTGTTCACCTCTGTCCCAGGATCCTGGCAGAGGAAGTAATTCAAAGAGTGAAAGGCTGAGTGATGATAACGAGGATCCTTAAGCCCGCCCTTCCTTGGACCCCCTCAGAGGCCTCTTCCTCCTGGCCCCCCTTTAGTGCAGCTGTGGTTGCCCTTTCTCTGTTCCCCCTGCATTCTTCCCGGAATTTAAACTGCCATCTGTACAGTTACTTCATGTTCCTGCGTATGGATGTGTTCCTACCTGGACCCTGGGAGGCATCTTTTCACAGTGGAGTAGTCCCACCTCTCACTGAGTGTGCTGTGCTCCTCTGCGCTGCGGGAAGCATCTGTGTTCTCAGACCCTGCCTGCTCGGCACGTGGTTTCAGGTGTCCCAGGCTCAGGGATCTCCATACCCATTGGCTGTCCCTCCTTCCCGCAGATCTTTGCCAGCATTGCTCCTTCCATCTATGGCCATGAAGACATCAAGAGAGGCCTGGCGCTGGCTTTGTTTGGAGGGGAACCCAAAAACCCAGGTGAGCAGCGGCGTCCACCCTCCTCCTGTCCTGAGCTGGGACTTGAGCAGGTTCTGCTTCAAGGAGTGAGTATTCTGGGGTGAAAGACTGGCCAAGACCACTGCAACCATGAGCCTTTGGTGGGGAAGTGACACCTTCAGTGATGGCTGGAGCATTTGCTTATTTCTTACCTGGACAGAGTAGTCCATAGAGCTCTAAACTACAGAACTGACAGAGGATTGTTTTTATATTTGTATCAAATCCAGGTCTGCTTCACCACTGATCACCACTTCTAACCCTAGGCCCCCTCTAGGCAGTTCGTCGTCAGTCTCCGGTGTATACTTGCTGCCTCTACATGGGCGCTCACCTGTACTTCCACCCACGAGAGTGAGGCATGGAGCGTTTGGTCACAAGCTTAGAAACCTTTGTAAAACAAAAACAGCAAACTGAAGCTTCTCAACCTCTATCTCCCATCGATCACTTCTGAAGAAGGCAGTGTTTCTTTCAGGGGAGCCAGCCTCTAGCACATCATCACGGGTCCCCGTAGGCACAAGTGTACAGCGATAATAAGTAAAGATTGTTGTAAAGTCAAAGGAATTATGAGAGAAAGAAATAATGGAGTCAGACACATTTCATGAGAGCATGCTCATCTCCAGGAAGACCATAATCTCACCAGGTCCACGCATAGCACAGACAGCCTCTCAAGTTTATGGCTAGCCAAGATTTATATCTCCTTAGGGGGTGTGACTACTGGTACAGGAAGGGGCTATACGATAGGCATACACATCACAGGAAGGGGATGGATGTACAATAGGCATAAGCATAGCAGGAAGGGGGGGACAGACTAGGTGTAATTTGTGACAAGAAGGGCAGATCTTAGATTCATGGTGGCAGCCTTGACCGTGGTCATCCTTGAGTGGGCTTGACCTCCCTGGGCTCCTCCAAGGAAGTAATCCAGTGTTATCAGGAAGGGAGTGGGCCCTACTCAGGGTGGGACAGGCTATACAGCCTGATTGCTCTAGATGGTGGATAACCCCTGGGGAGAATAAACTCTGACCTACTTCTGTTGACCTCCAAGTCTAGTCATTTGCCACGTATAGCAAGCAGCTAAGTTTGGCATGTATTTGGGGGAGATGACTTGGAAGAAATCTTTGTTTTTACAGTGTTCTATCTCCCTAACCCTTCCTCTGACAAGCCCTGGGCTCTTCAACTTACCACTAAGGACACTGGCATCTTGGAGGGACTCCGTCCTGTTCCTTTGGAATGTTCTTTGAGTTTGGTGAACAAAGAGAGGCCCGAAGGGGCAGAATCAGAATTGGAGACTAACGAGTAAAGTTTCCCAGTGAGATTTTCCTGGGACAGCCCTTGCTCCCCTCGAGACATGGGCAGGAGTATGGAGAGACACCTTCCCCAACCCAACTCTTCTGGCCTTTTTTTACCATTACAGTTTTTAATTTTCTTAAAGCATCTTCATAATAAGTCCCCGTGATGATCCTTTGCCTTTTGATAAAACGTGTCAAAGTTAACATTTCTTCGGAAGACGGTCAGCAAAGCCTTCTGACCATAAATGTAACTGGCTTAGCCGATCTCCTTGGAAGCCACTGGCGAGCACTTGGATTGCTTCCAGATCGTCACATCGACAGTGACCATGCTCCTGTGTCTGTGCAGATGTTTCTCCAGGGAAGTGTCCAGATGTAGGACTGCTGGTCACAGGGAATGACCTTCTTCTCTCCAGGGAATATCCTCTTGCTCTTCCAAATATTAGCATGCCCATAACCCTCATCTTTTTTCCCCTCTCTAATCTTCCTTTTCTCTGTGACACCTTCCCCCCACCCCCCCACCCCCAGGTGGCAAGCACAAGGTGCGAGGTGATATCAATGTGCTCCTCTGTGGAGATCCGGGCACAGCGAAGTCTCAGTTCCTCAAGTACATCGAGAAGGTGTCCAGCCGAGCCATCTTCACCACGGGCCAGGGGGCTTCGGCTGTCGGTCTCACGGCCTACGTCCAGCGGCATCCTGTCAGCAGAGAATGGACCCTAGAAGCGGGAGCCCTCGTGCTGGCTGATAGAGGAGTCTGTCTCATAGATGAGTTTGACAAGGTGGGTCTAGGGTCTGACGGGCTTCAGGACACGTTGACTGACTCTTACGTGGTGAAGAGTCTGGTCGTGGAGACTGCCGGGCTGTGGTCTGGAGACTTAAGTCGTAGCGGGAAGTCTGTGACTCTCTTGCAGATGAACGACCAGGACAGAACCAGCATCCATGAGGCTATGGAACAACAAAGTATCTCGATTTCCAAGGCCGGGATCGTCACCTCACTGCAGGCTCGCTGCACTGTCATTGCTGCAGCCAACCCCATAGGTAGGTGCCAGTCACGACAAGGGCTTCGGGCTTCGGAGGGCCATCCAGTGGAGAACGTGCATGTATCAGGAGCCTTCCATTCCAGTTGGCAGAGAGCCCGCCCCCGCTAGGTGCTCATCGGAGAAAGCAAGCCATGAAAAGACAGTGCTGGTTTCTTGCCAGAGGCGCAAACTGCAAGTCGGACTTGGGACACCTGAAGTTTCTTTGGAGTTGTGTTTCAGATCTTGAAGGTTTCTCGTGGAACACACAAGGGAAGAATTTGAGTGCATTATCTAAATTGAATTAGTGGTTCCTCTCAACCGGGAACTAATTTAGAGGGCACAAAAGCTATCGCACTAATAGCTCTTGGCTTTTTTCTTCCTGCAAAACCACTTTCTAACTGAGGGCAATCCCAGGAGTTCATTACCCCCCTGGAATATGTATTGAGTCCTGACCTCTGTCTGTGGTCATAGTCCCAATTAGGACCACGCTGTCTATGTTATGTTCTTGAGACAGGGATGAGATAGGCTATATTTTGAGCCTGCAAGCAAGCGAGGATCAGAGATGAGGAAAGAGAAACCAAGTTACTTGAAAATTGCCCAGGAGCTAAAAAAAAGGAAGGACCCTCCTCCATCGCTGACAGGAAATCTTCCCTAAGGACCAGCACCCTGAATTCAGACGGTAGTCTTAAAACGTGAGGAAATACATTTCAAGCCACCCCCCACTTGGGGTACTTCTGGAACAGCAGCAGCAGATGAGTAAGGCACCAGGCAATTGCTAAGGGAAAGTGGAGCATCTCGCTGCCTCCTCCCCAGAAGACCTAACAGTAAATATCCCGGGCCCTTCCCACATTTCTTAATTCTTCCAGTCCCCATATTGCTTGTGGTGTTGAAACTCCCTGGTGTTAAGAGAACTTACTGACGGTGAAGAAGAAGACATCTGGTGGGAGGCTCCGGTGGGTTCTGATGGAGAGGCACCTCTGTTTTACAGGAGGGCGCTACGATCCCTCACTCACCTTCTCAGAAAACGTGGACCTCACAGAGCCCATCATCTCGCGCTTCGATGTCCTGTGCGTGGTGAGAGACGTCGTGGATCCAGTCCAGGTACACCACTCCCACGGGTGGGGCGCCCACAATCGTTCTGGGGGACCGCGAGTCGACCTGTGAGCAGTGCAGGGTGCCAGGACTTCTGGGAAGAGGGACCCACACAACACAGACGAAGTGTCTTGTTGTCAGCCGGGTTTCTGTCTCACGTCTAGAAGTGGCCTTTGTTTCTCTTGCCCTCACTGACACCCCTCCTGGGCCCCTGGTGATAATCTAACCTCTTGTCCCTCCTGCCACATTACTTCCTAAATCTTTTTCTTCCTGGTTTTCTGCCACAGCTGAAATAGAAAGGGTTGCAGCCTTGGGTTAATTGGTCTCCTGGATTCTACTCTTCCTCCCATTTAGACCATTCTCTGAGTGGGAACCGGAGCCCATCTCTTGAAAGTGTAAATCAAATTCTGACAGCTCTTCTTACACTGCTAGGAGCTTCTTGTTGGAATTAGAGTAGAATCCGAAATCCTCACCGCAGCCTGCCGGGCCCCTGCGATCTGTTCCTGGCTTGCCTCTCCAGCCTTCACTCTGGGGCTCCTCTGCTCCCTTCTGGTCAACTGTAGCTGCTTCTCTTTCTCACTGGAACATGTCTAGTCTGGGGCTTTAAGATGGCTATTCTGTTTTCCTGAACTCCTTTGAAGAATTCCTGTCTCAGAAAGTCACAGGGACTGTTCTATCCCACTCCCTAGGGTCTCTGAGTCAGCTTCCGCTCCATGGCACTAAACTTTTTTTCCCCTGGGATGCTCTTCCAGATTATCACCTGATTATCATCTCACGTTTCCCTGACCACTTAGCTAGAGAGGTCTCCCCAGTCCTTTTATCCTTTTACATGTGTTATTTGTACAATTAAGTTTTAAAGAATTTTTTTTCCTATAAAAGTATGTGTCATTCACTTAGAAGTAAGCCTTGTGAGGGCTCTGGCACGTTTGGATGGCGTGCTTTTTTTTTTAATTTTGGGGGTTCGCACATCACTTACCACAATACATACTACACACATATACTGTGCTAAGTCCCTTCACCTGCCTGCTGTTGTATCATTCTCCAAATCTCTGCTTTTCCACTTGAATACTTGATTTCAGCTTCTCAGCCCTTCCCCTCCCCACTCCCCCCTGCCCTTCCAACCATCATTGCTTTATAAATTATTATTATTTTGTCCTATCTTACTTGTCCGACATCTCCCACCCCTCCTCCGATGACCGCCCTCCACATAGGAGGTTATGTGTAGATCCTTGTAGTTGGCTCCCACCTTCCCTCCACCCATCTCACTACTGGTCACGAGGGGATCATCTGCCCTGGGTTTCCCGAATTTCCAGTTCCCATCTGTACCAGTGTACCCCTTCCAGTCCATCTGGATTTGTAGGGTAGAATTGGGATCATGACAGTTGGGGGGAGGAAACCTTCAAGAACTAGAGGAAAGTTGTCTGTGTCATCACTACTTCACTGCTCTTTGACTGGCCCTTCTCCGCCCCGCAAATCCTCTGTAAATTGCCCACCAATGGGCCTTGAGTCCCCACCCTGCTCTCCCCTTCATTTGTAGTGATGTGCTTCATGTTCTTTGATGCTCGATACCTGCTCCCCTCGACCCCTCTTGATCACACAAAAAGCTGGTGTGCTTTTTCCACGTGGGCTTTGCTGCTCCTGCGCTAACCGGCCCCTCGTTTACCTTCAAGCCTTAAGACCCCAGACGCTTTATCATTTGGTAACTGGACACCATCAGCTTTCTCCACTCTGTTTGCCTCTGTACCCATTTGTCCTCAGCGATCCTATCGGGAAGGTGTTGTCGACGTGTTTTAAGCACCCAGGGCTGCCTGGCACTTGGTAGGTTTGATGCCACTGAGAGAATGCTATTTTCAAAGCACATACAGCTCTTCCGTTCTTCCACTAAGCCATGTTTCCAACACTTGTCCTCTCGGGCCTTCTTCCTCAGGATGAGATGCTGGCCCGCTTTGTCGTAGGGAGCCACGTCAGGCACCACCCCAGCAACAAGGAGGCGGAAGGCCTGGTCAATGGCAGCCCCCCAGAACCTGCCATGCCAAACACCTACGGAGTAGAACCTCTGCCCCAGGAGGTCCTAAGGAAATACATCATCTATGCCAAGGAAAAGATCCGCCCAAAGCTCAACCAGATGGACCAGGACAAGGTGGCCAAGATGTACAGTGACCTGAGGAAAGAATCCATGGTGAGAGCCCCAGGGGTGGGGCCGGAATGGTGGGGTGGAGACAGGGGGAGGTGGGGAAGGAAGCTCAGAGCATCTTTCTGCGAGGGGCAGTGATGCTTTGTAACTGGCCATTTAATTCTAAAAGTCCAATGCCGAAAAGCTGAGCCCAGAAACTTGTATGCCATCACACTTTGTGTTGGGCAACATCACATGTACGTTCATTTGTCCATCTTGGCCAATGGCCAAGGCCTTTTGAGTGCTGGTTTCACCTTGACTTTTTTTAGAAATCTCCCTCAAATGGACGTGTGGTCAGAGTTCAGTTTGGAAAGTTCATACTAGAGAATTCCCGTGCAAGGAGTTGGAATGTAGAGTGCTTATAGCTGTGTATGTCTCACCCACTTTGCCCACCTCCCTGACCCCTGATCTGATTGCAACTGTATTTTTAACTCTTACAGAGCACTCAGCTTAATTTTCACAGAAACAGCTTTCCTCACGGCATCGTTGGATTATGCGATATTTTGTTAGAAATGGGGGTAGCGAGTATAACACTCGAGCTGGTAGGGACAGAAGTGTGTAGGCACTGTAACTCTAATCTATGCACGTCCAGCATCTGGCGGGCACCATCCTGTTATCTCAGATGGACATTTCTTTTTTCTTTCCCCTTTTCCCTACCGGAGAAAAGAGGAAACCTGACCATTTCCTTCTCTTCAGGCGACAGGCAGCATCCCCATTACCGTGCGGCACATTGAGTCCATGATCCGCATGGCAGAAGCCCATGCGCGCATCCACCTGCGGGACTACGTGATCGAGGATGATGTCAATATGGCCATCCGTGTGATGCTGGAGAGCTTCATCGACACCCAGAAGTTCAGCGTCATGCGAAGTATGCGCAAGGTGGGTGTGGCCGAGGCTCAGGGGCCCTTTGTTTCTTGGTCCAACTGCCCTGCACGGGACATGTGGGGAAGAAGGGAAGAAGGGTCAAAGGGAGGAGGTGGCTTTCCTGGAGTAGCTTGGAGGGGGGGGGGGGGGGGGCGGTGTCATTGCGTGGGGCTGTGTTTCACTTCTGCATTCTCTTGGCAGACGTTTGCCCGCTATCTTTCATTCCGGCGTGATAACAACGAGCTCTTGATCTTCATATTGAAGCAGTTGGTGGCCGAGCAGGTGACGTATCAGCGCAACCGCTTTGGGGCCCAGCAGGACATGATTGAAGTTCCTGAAAAGGACTTGATTGACAAGGTATGACAAGACTAAAAACTGTGACTGGGGGCTGAGCCCCGGTGGCATAGTGATTGTGTGTGGGACTGCAGTCCATAGTGTTGACGGTTCAAATCCAGTAGCAGCTCCCCAGGAGCAAGGCTGGGCTTCCTACTCCCACCAGGGTAGTGATGCCACAAAAACAAAACAAACAAACAAACAAAAAAACTGGGACTGGTAGCCTTGGGAGTTGTCCACGTCACCTGTGGGGTCTTGATCATTGGTGGACAATTTTCAGTACAGTCACTGTGGGACCTTGAGTGATCACCACTTTGTGTTTATGGTGAGATATCCACTCACTCAGTCCAGAACTTCAAACATGGAATCAATTGGATGAGGCTGGTCCTATTAGCCCATTATACCAAGGAGGCAGTGGACACAAGTAACCTGTCAAAGTTCATGCAGTAACTGGCAGAGCTAAGATTTGAACTCATGTCATCTAATTGCAGATCCTTAACCTCTCTGCACCTGACCTTTCCCCCCTATAAAGTGTAGAGGATACTTGGCCTGCACGTGCACGACTCTGTGTATGTATTGGAGATCATTGGTATCATTACCGCCAACTCACCGTGACATTTCTATCTTTTTAGGCTCGTCAGATCAACATCCACAACCTCTCAGCTTTTTATGACAGTGAACTCTTTAGGATGAACAAGTTCAGCCTCGACCTGAAACGGAAAATGATCCTTCAGCAGTTCTAGGGCTTTGGGCCATCAGAATCACTGACTGTGCCCTCTGGGCAGACAGAACCGAATGCTCAGTTCACCACGTCCTTTCGGAATTCAACACCAGCCCACTGAGGACTAGGAAGTACGGTCCAGTGGGGTTTGGAGTTGAATCCTTGGGCTTTACCCACAGACTCCTGAGGACTGAGGCTATGACTTGCAGTCATGGTATTTATTTCTTTTGCTCTGTTTTCGGCTTCTCGTGCCTTCTCAGATGAGCGCACTTTACCAGTGTGACAGCCGCTCCACAGCCTACAAGTGGTTTCTGCTTAGCTTGGATAAAAACTTTGTGTTCAGGACACCCCTGGTAGAAGAAGTGGTGTGTTTGGATGAGGTCCATCTCCGGTAACTCGCTTAACAAGTGTGTTCAGAGAACTCTTGTTCGCTTGAACTGATTTCCATGCCCAGGCTGCTCCTAGCACGTTTATTCCAGGAGCAGCTTAAAAGGCACTTGTAGTGTTTTCCCATAACTTGTGTGAGACTCCAGCTTTATCGATAGTCGCTGTCTGCTGCTGAAAGGTTATCTGATAGCTACAAGTGTCAACCAACATCACTATACTCTTGTTCTCCTCCCTACCCATTTCTCCACTCTCATTTGTACATTTGATTTTTTCTTATAGTTTAATTTTTAATAAAGTTAAGTATAATGCACATATTAAGCATCTATTGGTCTCAAATTATTTTAATATCTTACTTCGGGCTTCACTAGACTTTCTTGGGAGAACCTTTCTCCCTTCTGCCTTTGAAAGGAGCACAGTTAGAAGAGCTATTTTTTATGTATCTGGGGATGCTAACCTGAAGTGGCTCTAAGAGCTCATTTTGCAGTGAGTTGTATATTACTGCAACTGTATATTTCCTGAAGGGAACCCAGGGAATTCAGAATAGATGGTAATTTGGCACAACCTCCTCGTTGGGAATACCGTTAACATTATTAATGTCACCATCCTTTAAATGGTAAGTTAATGAGCTACCTTGGGAATTGTTGGCCATATTACATTCCTTGACAGAAGAAGTACTTCTTCCCTGGAGATTCTTCCCGTGGTTCCTACCATGTAATCCAAATCTTAACCTTCAGGATCCTTCTAGGTGAAGCCTCCATGCGAAAACCAGGCAGATGTATGATGTTAACGAGCATGTCTGACCCCCTCCTTCAGTTCCTGCCTCAAATCTTGAGGGTCAAGGAGCCTTGGGACAACAGGTGAACAGAGAGATGGTTTCTGCTCTTAGGAAGCTTACTGTGTCAGTGGGTTACTTTAGATCAGTTGAAAAAGAAATTCCCAAAAGTTGTCCTGTGAGAAGGGTAACCGCAGAGCTATGAAAGAAGCAATCAAATATGGCATAGAGCTGGAGCAAAGCCAAGTCTAGGCAGGCCCCATGCTTGTGGGTCATACATTAGGCTGGAAGTTTCCCTGACCTGCATAGCTGTAGGTGCCAATGAACTCAAGGTTGACTGAGGAAGATAGGCTGGTGGCTTGACCAGCAAGGGGACCCAAGGTCGGCAGGATAACTGCAGAGGTGAGTGAGCTACAAGACAAGAGGTAACTCCCAGCGTCAGGAGGCAGTGTGGCAGGGCCATTGGCTCCATCCCATATATCTGAAAATACAATCTTTAAATGTTACTGGTTACTTAGGGCAAATTCCCACTATAGAGGTAAGAATAACGAGTTAGGTCCTATCATGGAGAATTACTGGACCTTAAGAGCCAAACCATTGAGCATCCTGTCCTGGATTCCCTGTGTTTCCAGCTCTTACCTGTTCCAGTGCACATCCTCTGGTCCAGCCGGATTTGTAAGGTAGAATTGGGGTCATGATAGTGGGGGAGGGTTGCATTGGAGAACTAGAGGAAAGCTGTGTTTGATCGGTGCTATACTCCACCCTGACTGGCTCGCCTATTGTGTCTCTTCTGTAAGGGGATGTCCAATTGTCTACAAACGGGCTTTGAGTCTCCACTCTGCACTCCCCCTCATTCACAATGATAGGATTTTGTTCTGGATCTTTGATGCCTGATACTAGATCCCAGTGATAGCTCACGATCACACAGACTGGTGGGCTTTTTCCATGTGGACTTTGTTGCTTCTCAGATCGCTGCTTGTTTATCTTCAGATGCAGTATCTTTTGATAGCTGGTCACCATCAGCTTTCTTCACCACATTTGCTTATGCACCTATTTTGAGATTCAACGTGTTAAAGCTATGTTGAGAAAAGGACATATTAAAACCCATCAGCCCAGTGCCCATTTCTTACAGGATTACCTATCTTGGGTTCCGCTTACCTAACAACACATACACCCTTTCAAGTCTTCAGCAATGGTGTCTGAAGGATGAACATCCTATACATACATTGCTATTCCCACAGCAGCAGCAGTCAGGGATGCCATGCCCTGGTCTAGAGTGCCACATGCCTCCCCCCCTCCCCCACTTACACTTTTAGTCAATGTTTAAGTGTTTCATATGTGGTCTAAAACTTACTGCTTGGGACAGATTAATCCCAGATCAATTACAGTATTTAGCTAGTATGTCATCTAATGTTTCTGCCTTTCCCCATCCAAACCCCCAAAACCCACCCGAAGTAGGAAATGCCATGTCCTCTGAGCTACTTGTACTCATTGAAGAAGCCCTGGTGATCAGGTCACAAGGTCAGCAGTTCAAAGCCACCTTCCCATGGGAGACCATGAAACTTTCTGTTCTCATCAAGAGTACAGCCTTGGGAACACAGAGGGGCAGTTCTACTCTGCTTTGTTCTACTCCTTTGTCCTGCATCCGTTTCTTCCTGACAGCCCCGCACCCGCCTCTTGTCCTTAACTACTAATTCTGTTGAATATTTAGCCCTGGAAGGGTTTTTTTTTTTTTTATATCATCTACAAAGTTCAATGATATATGCTCCTGGATAAGGGGAAAGGGCCTGTACTAAAGGTATAGTTTGAAAAGTCATATTCAATATAATACTTTTCTCTTTCAGAGAAATAATTTCTGCGATATATGTGAAGAGCTTCAAAAAGTTGCGGGAAAATGGAATTCAAGGATCATGGGAATTGCCATTTTTTTGAACTCCCTTGTATGTAAGGTACAATTCTTCAAATGTATGGTTGCTGGAGGTATATAAGTTGCATGAGTCTGGGGACTGAGCCCCGGTGGTGTAAGTGGTTGAGTGCCGAACTGTGCCCCACAGCCTTGGTAGTTCAAATCCAGCGGCGGCTCTCAGGAGCAGCACTGGGTAACTCCCACGACTACCAGAGGGCAGTGATGTCCACACAAAAAAAATAAAAATAAGTTGCAGTGAGTCTAAAAGGACTGCGGTTTTGCCTCTGTTCAAGGAGGGAGAGAATTACCAACATACTTTCCTTTGTTCTCTTTCTAACCCCTTCTTCCTTTCAGGTATCAGCTTAAATGTCATTTTCTCCAGAAGGTAGTATAAAAATTCCCTTCCAGATACCTAGAATATCATGTACGTTTGTACTTCTTAACAGAACTTACTAAAATTGTAGTTCTGATGATCTGTGGATACATTAAAAAAAAATTGTCTTCTCCACTAGACTCCCTTTGAAGACAGGATGTGCATGTTTGATTGACTAACAGAGTGTTCTGCACATGAATGTATTTTAGTCTCCAAAAATGAATACATTTTAGTTTACCCAAAGCAGCAAGGGTTGAAAAGGTTAATAAGCATTGATCCAATAATCCCAAATCAGTAAAACCAAATAAGTTGCAGTAGAATCGATCCTGATTTCTGGATGAGCCAGAGTGGAACAGCTCCTGAATGTCAATGGCTGATTTTTTAATCAAGGATAAAAATTTTTATTCTTATAAAATGTTTATTTTATTCTGCTTCCCCTGAGACGCTTGTGTAATCCTTTGCACCACCCAGAACTCACAACTCACTTCAATTCCGACCCTACAGGGCCGGGTCAAATTGGCCCTGAGGGTTTCCTAGGGTGACATTGAAGTCCTCTTCTAGCCTGGCAGAAGGCTTGTGCTCCAGCTCCCTGAAAGAAGTTAAAGATTTGAGCCATACCTCCTACCCTAACTTGAAATCCATTCTTGCTCTCAGTAGGTCCCCTGCCCAAGGTTGCCCGCACTCAAGTCCCAGGTCTTTTCCCAGCCCCATTGCTCTGCGGCAGCTTCCCTTTTTCTCCGATGTACCATGGTCAAGTGTCCACACCGTGCACGTGGGTAGCTACTTCTTTCTCCATCGCGTCCCTATGAATTGATACAAACGACCGGGGTTAGAGACGGTTCGAACACCGAGGAGAATAGACTGGGGCGCGCCCACCGCCACTGCAGTCCCCTGGGACGAACCAGTGAGCCCAGCGTGGGGTCCGGGTGGTCGAAAGCCGCTCGGGTGCAGGTCTCGGGCTCCGAGGACCCAGTCCTCCAGGAGCCCAGTCTGGGGAGCTGGCGTGGCGCGTGCGGCGGGAGGGGCGCAGACCCGCGCGCCCACCTGGTCTTCGCGGGGGCGCGCCCGCGGCACGCGGCTGGGCGGGGCCCAGTTTGAGTGACGGCGCCGCGGGCCAATGGGCGGGCACGCGCTGGCTTCCCCCCCCTCCCACCCGCGCAGCCCCTGACGCGGACCCCGGCGCCGCGCCGCTGCGGCTGCGGGCGGCGACGGCTGCACCATGGGCCGGCTGCTGCGGGCCGCCGAGCTGCAGCTGCTGCTGCTGCTGGCCGCGGGTGAGTGCGCGGCCGGGGCGGGCCGGGCAGCCGAGCCTGCGGACCTGCCGGCCGCCCGGGCCCCCCGCGCCAAGGGGCGCGCCGCCGCCGGGGGTGTGACCGGTGTGTGGCGGGGGCGGGGGGGCGGACCGCGGGCTGCTGGACAGCTCCCGCGCCGCCGCCGCCGCCGCCACACAAAGGGCGCCGCGGCCAGACGGGCGTCTCTGCTGGGCCGCCGCCGCACAGCCGCGCGCGGGGCCCGGGCCAAGGCCCGCGTGGACCGCAGGTGCCCGGGCGCGTGAAGCGGACAGACAGACGGACCGACAGACCCCGAGGCCGCTTCAGTGCCCCCGGGCATTGGGGTAGGAGGGTGTGTGTGAGTGCGGCCTGGAGGCACACAGGGGCACGCGGGCGAGAGTGCCCCCCCCTGTGCCACCGCGTGTGAAGGAGACCCTCGGCGAGGGTGGGGGGTGGGGTGCGTGAGTGTGTGTGTGTGTGTGTGTATGCGCGCGCGTACGTGCTTTCCGCGGCGACATGCCACAGCAGCACCTTGGGGGTTCTCTGCACAGAACGTCTGTGTGTGTGTGTGTGTGTGTGTGTGTGTCAGAGAAAGAGCGAGAGAGACGCTGATGCCAACATCTCTGGCAGTAGGGGTCCTGTGAGCGCCACATAGGGAGGGAGAGGATGTCCCAGGGGATCATGTGCGCGAATCCAGCAGACAAGCCCCGCAGGGCTCCATCCTGACAGGCGCGGTGCACGTGTGTCCGCATCATTGAGAGACTTCTAGAAAGCACCCCAGGGCAGTGTGTGTGTGTGTGTGTTGGGGTGGCAGGGCGGCGTGCCCACTAGGGGATGAAGGGAAGCTTGGGAGAGAGAGGAAGAGAAGGTGGAGAGACAACGTTTGTAAAGGTCCCCTGTGGCCACCACATGTGCTCTCCGTGGCGAAGAGAGCAACATTCTCAGCCTCTTTGCACAGCTGAGATGGAGGAAGGGTGGTTTTATGGGTCTCATCGGGAATATCGCTCCTGAACGGTGCTGGGCTGTCTCATTGGGAGTAGGGGTAATAGCCACGTGAGAGTTCGTGTTTGTGGCATGGACACACACTGCTGAATAGCGCCTGTTCAGTTGATACAAGAGAGGTGTATCTGATAAGTGATTTTTATCCAGCTGCTCCAGCAAGTGTGTGAATAGGGGGGAGGTATGGAGCAGGTGCTACGTGTGTGTGTGTGTGAGAGAGAGAGAGAGACAGAGAGACAGAGAGAGACAGAGAGAGAGAGAGTCCCTACTGAACAGCTTCTGATGACAGACACAAGATGTAGGGGTGTGTGTGTGTGTGTGTGTGTGTGTGTGTGTTTGTGTTGGAGCAGATGTGGTGGACACAAGTCAAGTGTGTGATTATGAGACAGCTTGTATGTGGCCACGATCCCAGAATACAGGTGGGAGAAGGGATATCTCTGAAAGGGGGAGACAAATGAGGACATGGCTAGACAGATTCGTTGCATGGCTGACACCGCAGTAGGACGAGACCGCGTGTACCGTATGATGGGTATTACCGGAAAGGAGTGCTGGGATGGTTGTCTATCTCTGTGAGTGCTTGTGTATGTAGGAGTGCACTAGTGGGCATATACACACACCTATCAGATATACCTGGTAAATTTGACTTCCAGTGCACAGACAAGCATATAGAATGTGTGCCTGTGTGTCTATGAGACATTGGCTACTATACAGTTCTCATGACATGAACCCACCTCATGTCCATATGTATAAGGGAAAGAGAAACTTCTACTGGGAGGGCACGTGCAGTCTGCATGAAGGCAGGAGTACTCTGCTTGATGGTAGCAATGAGATGGCCAAAGTGGCATTGCCATGGGACCCAAAGTGACATCATCCAAAACATGGCTGGAGGGGAAAGGATCCACTTGTTTCCTTGCACATCTTAGGAAGGTTCAGTTCAATAAGGGCACATTTTCTTCATAGTCAATTCAGGCTATGAATTTAAGGGGTAGCTCCAGAATTTAAGGGATAACCGCAGAAAAAATACCCACCCAAATTTTCTCTGACACACCTTCAGTACCTTAAGTCCTTATGTGGAGGTTGGTGAAGTTCAATAAGTAAGTAATTATTAATCAGTCTATTCTCTCTCCCTCTTTCCTCCTACCCATACATGCTTGTTGAGGCATTCTTACCTCCGTGTTTGGAGAATGTATGTGTCCGACCATTTGTCTTTTCACACACACACTCCTTGTGTAGAAGCCTTAAAATGACCCTTTTAAATTTCTCAGCATTATTTCTCAAGACACAAACCAACACACACAGACGCATGTGATAGTGCCAGACACTATCTGTTGTAGCTGACACTCAGCTTGGGAACTGAGTGAGAGATACTGCCGGAAAGTTCCCATATTAGTATCTGGTAAGGGATTCAGGTTTTCTGAGCTTCAGAGCTGCTGTGTTGGGGAGAAGCAGAGGTGGTGGAAAGTAGGAAGGATTCTTGGATCAGGAGCAGATTGCAAGTTGGGAAAGTGAGGTGAAACATGGGGATTGACTCATTCTTTTTACCCTCCCAACTCTCCCCTGATGAATAAATCCACTTCAATGGCTTAATTTTGTGAATGTGTTTGGATCCAGTTTTCCATTCTTTGAGGCTGATCTCTGAACCCTTTTCTTCTTTTTTTTCCCCCAACCTTTTCAAGTGCCTCTTTTTCTCACCCCTCTCTGTTAAGAGGGATGAAGTAAGAGGCAATTTTAGGCACTAGAGAAAAAAAAATCACACAGTGTAATTCTGAAATGTTAGGTCAGGTGGGTCTCGGTTAAAGCAGCTTAATTATTAACTGCAAAGGTAATTATACACAGAATGGTTAGGTCTCAGATACTATTTTGGCTTAATCTTATGGTGGGCAAGTTTGAAAAGAAGTAACTTCTCCTAATTACCTAAGTAATTACCCACTGCCAAGGCGGTTGAAAATACCAGCGTTTGGATAAAGACAAAATAATAATCACAGGGAGAATAACTTCAAGAAAAATGGAACTGTTTACTCTTGGAGAGCTTGAGCTTCTGTTTAAGAATGAAAAACCAGGACAATACCAGATTCCTTTTGTTCCTCACACATTTTTTCACCAATGTTACCAACATCTTCGTTAATTTCTTCAGGATGCTGGGTTAATGGCAACCAAGAAGGGAATGGGAGAGGGGTTAGCGTGAGACGACAGGTGGAGGAAGCCAGGGTTCACAGAGTAGAATGAGTAGCCTGAATCATGGAAAAGGTGGGGAATAGATTCAACAGATTCATCAGAACCATAGTCTTATTCAGAAAGAGTATAATAACTAAGAAACATGTTACCTCTGAGAAGTGACAAATGAGCACAAATAAGCCCTGCATCAGACTTTTGTAGAGAGGGCAGGAGCAACTGTCTCAAGACCCAAGGCCGGGAGGGCTGCAACTTCTTCTGCCAAGCTACCATCCACCTCTGAGACATTTTGAAGTTTCAGAGAACCAATACATGTTCGACCCCTCAGTGGTTTGGTACAGAGTAAAATTCCTGAAAGTAATTTTGTGGTTTTCTAAAAATATTGAAGTAATAGATCTCTTTCAACATAGCTACTGTACATGTGGATAAAAGTCTTCACTTCTCAGGCCTCTTACCTGCTCAGGTGTCCTCACTGCGTTCAAGTCCATTCTGACGCATAGTGATTCTAGAGGCAGAGAACTGCCTGGGATAGAAAGTCTTGTTGTCCTCCCTTGGAGTGGCTGGTGGCTGTTTTTGTTTGTTTGGTTTTTACTTAAGCCCTCAGTATTGGCTCCTCCCTTTTCCACCCCCTCCTCATTCTCCCCTCCCTCATGAACCCTGGATAACTTATAACTTATTATGATTTTTGTCATATCAAACTCTGTCTGATGTCTCCCTTCACCCACTTCTGTGTTGTCCATACCCCAGGGAGGAGGTTATATGTAGATCCTTATAATCGGTTTCCCCTTTCTACCCCACCGTCCCTCCATCCTCCCTGTATCACCCCTCTCCCCACTGGTCCTAAAGGGATCATCTGTCCTGGATTCCCCATGTTTCTGGTTCCTATCTGTCCCAGTGTACACCGTCTGGTCTAACTGGGTTTGTAAGGTAGAATTCAGATTATGATAGTGGGAGAGAGGAAGCATTTTAGAACTAGAGGAAAATTGCATATCTCACTGTGGCTGCACTGTGCCCTGACTGGCTCATCTCCTCTCCGTCACCCTTCTGTAAATGGATGTCACTTCCCCTGCTGAGTCCCCAATCTGTACCCCCTCATTTATAATGATACTATTTTTAGTTCTTTGATGCCTGATACCTGATCCCTTTGACATCTGGCGGTCACACAGGCTGGTGTGTTTCTTCCATGTGGGCTTTGTTGCTTCTGAGCTAGATAGCCGCTTGTTTACCTTCAAGCTTTTAAGACCCCAGACGCTATATCTTTTGATTGGCTGGTGGTTTTGAACCGCTCCCCTTGAGGTCAGCAGTCCAACATACAACCACTTTACCAACAGGGGACCTATATAATATATTATTTGCTTATTATAATTTTTTGTGGCAAATTTAGTTTTTGTCTTCGTGTACTGCCTGCTTTTGTTTTTACCAGTGCCTTTTATTTGGCTCCTTGCCAGCCTCATCCCCCCAACCCTGGGGATGCTGCTTCTGTAAAGTAGTTGTCTTTAGGGGGCGTTGAGTGAGTGCCAGCTCCTTGAGCAAAACACTGCCCGGTGCTGTGCCACCCTCAGAGTTGTTATTGCTGAGCCG